>CM062865.1:15231649-15541585 GCA_031772225.1 Eubasilissa splendida | reverse complement strand
AGAAAATTTCAGACATTTTTTTAATAGAAAAGCCGAAAAAATTATTAAATTCATAGCTTTGTTATCTTCGTCGGAATTTCGATATTTTGGAACAATAATATTAATGATACAATCACACCATGGTTTGACATTACTAAGGGTGTAAAGCAGTGTTGTGTAACGTCTCCACGGCTGTTCAACTTGTATATGGATAATTGTGTGAAAGAACTGGAATGTATGAATGTAGGAGCAAAAATGATCGATTTGATTGTATGCTGTTTATTGTACGCCGATGATACAGTACTATTGGCGAATAATGAACAAGAACTACAGAGTTTAATGAAAAGAATGTATGATGTATGCAAGGAAAGCGACCTTATTATGAATGTTGACAAGTCGAAAGTGATGGTATTCGAGAAGAAAGAAAGCAAGACACCGTGCTAAATACTTGTAGGTAATGAATGTTTGGAACAAGTAGATGAGTTTGTGTATTTGGGAAGTATGTTTGATAGAAACGGAAAGGCTGAGAATGATATCGAAAGGAGGGTGACTGCAGGGAATAAAGTGAATGGCGCTTTGAATGGAATTATATCTAATGGGAATTTGTCAACCGAGGTAAGACTAGCGGTGCACAATGGAGTTCTGGTACCAACACTGATGTATAGAAGTGGAACGAGGAAAATAGGAACGAAAGTTGACTGAATGCAGTAGAAATAAGATCACTTAGGCGTATATTTGACAGATCCATTTATGACAGCGTAGAGAATGAAGAAATAATGAAAGAATATAAAGGTGATCTTAATATAGTGAGTAAGATTAAGAATGGATCACTTAGGTGGTTTGGTCATATGGAATGGATGAATGAGGAGAGAATGGCAAGAAAGATATATGTCGCAAGTGTTGATGGCGCCAGAAATAGAGAACGTCCGCGGAAGACTTGGCACGACCAGGTAAACCAGATACTGGAGGGTGGTTCTGTTAGAATTATCAACAATCGACGAGCTTGTATGAGAAGATGTATGAATGTGGATTGTGTGTCAGGACAAAGGAGTGTGGCGCTCTATCCTTTCTGCCTACCACCGCGGGGAAACGGCGTGACGTTAAGTAAGTGGAAGTATAACAATTTTTTTATGTTTGTCTACAGCCTGCAATATTTAATGTGGTAGTGTTAATTTATTTTGGAATTTTATTTATACGAACTGTCTACAAAAAATCATAAATATTGTCTTTTTATATTGTACTGCCTTAACACACTCGATTATAACCTTAACAAGGTCTGCTGGGCTTTGTGTTACTAAATGTACAATGTTAGGGGAACATAACACAGAAAATTCATCACTTTATTTTTGCCTTGGAGCTGTCAGCAGCTTTTGGCCCTCACTCCATTTCCACAGTATATTTCAACCTTTGTAATTTTACTCTAAATAAATTAAGTTTTGACGTTATATTAGTGTATATATTTATAACAGATAAAAAAATAATTTTACTTTGAACAAATGTAAATATGTGACTGAAGAACTGTAAAGTAAAAATCATATATCACTTTAGTCAGATTTGTGTATTAACACACCTATTTATACAATTCAAAGCTATCGTTTTGTTAAAACGTGATATTTCTCAGATTGAACTTTGAACCGAACCTAGAATTTGAACCAATATCAGAATTTTAAGGAACGACGCTTTCTAACTCCACCACTAAAATGTGAATTTATCTTTTGAATTTATTTTGCCGAAACGAGATATCTTAGGAGAGTAACGGGAGTGAAATTAATGGACCGAGTGAGAAGTATCGCGATTAGCGACCCTCGGCATGGAGTCCCCACTTCAACGTGGAGAAAGATCTCAATTGAAGTGGGTTGAACACGAAATTTAGCGAATTCCAGAAGAACAATTATCACGACGTACTTCTTGGTAACTGTGTAGGGAAGACGGCCAGAGGGTCACTCTGTCGGAGTAAACGGCGACAAATAATTTGTGAAAAACAGACTGAGCCTTCATTGGTCATCAAGTACTGAAACAGCGTAGAAAATGGAGGCGACTTATAGCCTTCGACCAGTGGCGTAACTACAAAAATTGGGCCCCAATGCAGAATGGAAAAAAGGACCCTCTATTTGTGTACATGAATACGAATATTAGTACTCTTGGTTTATCAATTAAATTGTGAGAATAAATTAAGGCTATTTTCTTATAATATTTAATTAATTTATATACGCATGCAATTTAAAAAATGTACCCTAATTATTACAATATACATTGTGACATTTAGAAAAATGCGCGGCGAGACAGAGCGCTACTTACGGATCCGAGTAGACGTTGTCGGTGAGAGAGAAGGCTTGAGGGGAAGGGGGGATTTCCGCGCGAGCTGGCGAAATGCGTGGTGCGCGGCCGGATGGCACTCCGCCGTATAATGGAGGGAATAGCGATAAGGAATTCTTGGATTGCAGTGGATACGCGAGATTTGTGGTCCCCGAACCATCCGCATCATGGACTCATCTCCTGGTTGGCTACAGAAAGAGAATTGACAAGATGGCCGCCTCGAAAAATACATTGGAGGTGAGTCGCAATTTCGGCCCAGGTTTCCGTCATTCTGGAGGACGGTAAATACCTCAACCCGGGAAGTAGAGAATTGAATCGTATAAAAATCTGCGAGGTGACTCCTCAACGGTCCATGAAGTGGGCGAATCTTGTTCGTGAAAATTTTGTTGCAATCTGGAAGATTTGAACACTATCCGTTCATATAATCATTATGCCGTCCTTGTGATCGTAAATAAATTGTAAAATGTGTTTCATGTGTAAACCGAGTGTTTTATTTGTTTAAGACCATTCCTACCCATCCGAGCAAGCCACTCTGACGCTTACGCACAGACACTCACGGACTGAGCCAAGCCGGTGGCGTGATGCGCTGGAGTTCGATTCACCGGTGCCAGCGTATTTTTTATTTTTATTTATTTTTTGTAGCATTAAAAGTACATATAAAAAAATAAAGGTAATTACTTTACTAGACTTGGTCTGTTCTAAAGCAATTACCTGTACAGTTTTTAAAAGTTGTAATTGTTTAGAGGTAAGTAAGAATAATGTTAAGTAAGTTATAAAAAGTTATGTGAAAAAAGTACAATCTGAAGTTATAAAATATTATTGTCTGTAATATACAATAGCTGGAAACAAAAATGTATAGGTAGTAGCACAAATGACAAATAAGATTCATTTTGCTTTCTACCCACATCAAGCAACTACTTTGTTATTTTTGGTTTAAAGTCGTTAATCACTTTAGATCCTTTAAGGTCTAGTGGAAATTTTGTTAAATATTCGCGGAGCACAAAATAAGAAAGTTCGTTGAGCGAATTTGGTATTAAATTTTGGCACTGAGAAGTATCCAACGAAGTATATTTATGTAACAGCATTCATTATACTTTCATGTGTTTTTGCAGTGCACATGAGAAGCTTTTAAATGTTATAAATCTGTTTATTGCTGTAGATTATTATTGACGTCGGGAAATGTAACGATTTATAGATTTCAAATTGACTCAGATTGCAAACTTTTTGGGCCCCTGTTTAATGTGGCAAAGTTACGCCACTGCCCCCGGCCCTTCTAAGATATGAATGTTGATGATATCAGAAGAAATTCGAGAGCTTAGAGAGAAAGATAAAAAAAACTGAAACCGGCGACACGTGTTTACTTCAATTATGACGTATGTTCTATTTAATAAGATAAAATATCCGCCTTAATATCAAAAGTAGAAAGAGTGATGAAGGGGAGAGGTCTTTAAAAATCAATTCTTCCATTATTCTTTAAACAATCACAAATTGTTTTGGTGGCACATTAGAAACATCTAATACAATAATTTATTAGTCGAAAATTCCAATAATAAATCATAAAATGAAGTCTTCATTATCTCCGTAATTTAATGGATTTTTGGCGCGCACATCTTGAACATTCTCAACTCAGACTATAACAGGCGGGTAACATACCCATACCAATGTTGTACACAAAATCTGTTCGTTACATTTGGTATAAATAAAATGAAGCATTTTAGTTCATAAATTTCAATTACGAAATTTTCCAAACAAAAAAAAACGAAAGTAATCGCCCGGGTCTAAGTATCAACGGTAAAAATTGTTAAATTTTTCCCTGAAAAAATATTACATTCCCGTTGTGTGTACGCCACAACGTACGGAAGGTAAGCTTAAAAAAAGTTTACGATGAATAAATAAAAAACCTTAATCATTAGGAAGTCTCAGTAACTACTAAACTATTCTTGATTAAATCTTTCTACTAGTTTCCCGCATTTTGTTGCCGTACTAACTTTGTCGAGACTTTGGTTCAGTAATTTAATACGGCCGCTCATTAGCCGAGGAACAGATAAAGCAAGTTCGTATAACGGTAATTCAACAATTCATCGTTTGCCATCATGTCTTCTTGAAGTTTGGATTTATTATAATGCATTTAATTCTTAATAACATGACATGCTAGATTATTGTAGACTGAATCAGATTTATTGTGTTTTTCCATTGATAACAATCTGTTGCATTTAGGATGTACAGAACTTGGATCTTGTCCGAATATTACAAAATTTCAGTTTATTGTAACTTCTACGGTATTCCTGCTTAATGAAAAAAACGTATTAACTAGGAAGAAATAATAAAAAAAAAGTTTTTTGCATATTTGAGTTGCCTAAAAGTTTTTTAATTCTTGGAATAAGTTATTTTGTATAGCGTAATTCAATGTTGTCTTGTGTTACATTGCATATATTTATTTATTTTATTTATTAGATAACATACATATTTTCGTTCTAACAGAGGTGAATATATTCTAACATAAGACACAATTAATACTCGTAGTTTATTGTGTGGGATGGAGTAGACTTCACCTCTGATATATGCAGCGTTGTCTTGGCTACTTTGCTAGACTGAAGTCTGTGTTAAAGTATCCAGTTTTTTTTTCGTGCTGTTGTGGTGTTATTTAAATCATCGACAGTAATAAAAAGAGAAATATTTTTCTTTTAAAAATGTAGTGGGAGTGTTGTAGGACTAGTGAATTATTAGTGTAGGTATTGTATAAATTATGCTAGAATGTTGGATAGCCATGCTTCTGATTCATCTCTACCTGATGGGATCATATATTGGGTCCATATTTGTGTAATCTAATTGGAATTAAACGATTTCCAGTTGGTACTGAGTGTGTTGTATAGTTTCGGAGCTAAGAACATGTAGAATCTTTGATAAAATGTCGTTGTATTAGCAATATATTGGATTTGTGGTGATCCTGTACGCGACCCACATGCATGGCTGTGTAGGGACTCACTTAACAGCCATGTTATGTGGGGCCGAAACCAAACACCAATCAGCAGTCCACGAAGCCAGCCGACCACTTTTTCGCAGATAGTTCTTTCATCGACATTTCGAACGAGCCACTCCAATATTCAACATTACATGCGCATTTAACTGTATACTCGTCGAACTTGCCTTTGTAATTTATCCGGCAATACACGTAAATTTTTCATTTGAATACCTTGTTCTAGACGTGTACCATGTACATTGCGACATGCATTAACACGCGTGAGACTAGAAGGTAGTTAGAGGCTTCAGTCTAATCACAAAATTCACAAAACCTTCTGATACAATCACAGCTAATAATTTTCTGCAACTACATTAAAGCTGTGATATCATGTTTTGTTATGTTATTAGATCAGTCTGTATTTAGACTATTTCAGTTAGTAGTTCATTCAATTGTAGACCATTTGATGCTTTGAAGTTTGTTTGGAACTGTTTTCGTCTATTATATTTGATTATTGAGATACTCGTATGTGTTTTATAATCTACAATAAACATTTTTAATAAACATAATACAGTCGAATATATAATTTACTGAAGCTCTGGTAAGACTAGTGAAACCTGAACTGAAATAATACAAGATATATTTGAAAGAAGGATACAAAGAAGAATATTTGGAGCTGTCAAAAAATTGTGTGGCGTAGACGTTATAACCATGAATTTTACGACCTGCATGGTGAACAAAATTCATAGAATTAGGATGGCTTTGATGCGGAACTCCTAAAATGGCTGCTCAATAATAAACCTGAAGGAAGAAGAAGAATAGGGTAGATCTAGCCTGTGAGATGAGAGCGGTGTGATATCTAACGAATGTGTATGTGTGTGTGGCTGAGCCGTTATAAGACGCCGCGCCTTTGGAAGCGCTCTCTTATCCACGTGTCATTAATTAATAAATACTTTATTTTTTATTTATCTGACATTTTTACAATTTTTTCATAACATGAATTAAGTATTTAACATTATTAAAATTACAAGGTTTTTTTTTTTCGCTTACCTCTCCAAAAAGGAGACTAGCTCTAGTGCTTGGAGAGGGAGTTACACTATAATAGTTTTATATAATATTTTATATATTTTCTTTATTGTCTATTTGTGTGCTTCTGAAGTGTTCTGTGATATTGTTCATTTTCTAATTATGTGTTTCTGAAGTGTTCATTTAATTTCTTTTATATATTTTATTTCTTTAATTTGTGTAGGGAGGCTATTGAAATTTTTTATCCCTAAGTATATAAAATTTTGCTGATAATGTTTAGTATTACATTTAGGGATTTTAAAGTTATTTTTAAACCTTTATGATGTGCTTGTTTTAAATTTGACAGTATTATTTTCTTTAATTAATTGATTAATTGAGATTTTTTGTAAATGTTTTCTATTTTGGGAACTGGGAATTTTGCAAAAAATGTTTGTGTTGAAAAAGTTGATCTTTTTTAAATATTACTTTGATGATTGTTTTCTGTATTATTTTTACCGAATTCATTATATTATTGTATGCTCCTCCCCACCCCAATACTTGTTTTTAGAGTAACTATAGTCTATAATCTGTGTAACCATAATTGTATTAATATACCGAGAATTGTTGTGTAACGAGACCGAGTTTTATTTGCGATACCTCCTGACTAAGTACACGAGACATAAAGCAGAAGATAAAATACCAAGATTTACCACATAACCTTACCTACCGGATGGTAGATCCAAAATAAGGTGACAAAATAATATATAATAAATAAAAACCTATTCATCTTTGATATGAGCTAAATTGGCAATAAGCAAACAGTTTAGAGACCGATAGATGTGTATTCTCGAGGTCAGGACCCATACCGGGCTACGGAGCAAGGGATAATAATGATTAAAATTATTTAATACATATCCTTCTTCATATGTTTTAGCGGCTTCATGGAATTCCATGACCGCAGTCTCAATAGAACGCCATCCATCTGTTGACACTTCCATTATGGTCCAATATGCGTGTACCCAGATTCAGCAGAACCCCTTGCAGATCTGTCTTGACATTATTTATATCTTGATTTTCTCCTAGGTCTCGATCGTGTTGACTGGTTTATGAAGACTTTGCACGTGTTACAGGACTCAATACTTTCGCTATATGTCCCGCCCGTCAGAATATCTGGTGCGGTACGTTCCAGGTTCTGTAGTTTCCTTCATTATCTGGTTAGGATAGATTCATCTCGTATTGGGCCATAAAATAAATTTAGAATGATATTAAACGTAGGTTTTCTGGGAGCAGAATCATTATTTAACGGTATTGTAGACTAAAGTGAAAATAATATTAAATAATATTAGCTTAAAAAATATATATAGTAAATTATATTGTAAGATAAACAAAACGAAAACAAACTCAAAACCGATTATTTCTTCTTATTTGCTTGGAAGACGGATGATTCCGCGGGCGAAAAAGCACTGGTTATTTGAAGCGATTCACGATTTCAAAGATTTTGCTAACCTGCCAATTTTTCAGAGAGCGGTTGATGTGGTAGAGAGTGGGGGGCTCGGTGGGAGCAAATCCCATTTATTGCTAGCGATGGATTCGATCACACGGCGCTCGACATAAGGGCGAGTGTTGTCGTGGTGGAAAACGAATTGGTTCTTTTTGCGCGGTCTTTTCAGCTGAATGGCGGAATAAATGCGATCAAGATGGGCCAGGCACACGTCGCTGTCGGTGTTGTATTGCCTTTGGCCATTTCTGTCCGGGATCCGCCACTCCTGATGATGCTCGAAAATAGGCATTTTTAAGTGATGCGTTACGAAATAGTTAGGCATTCAACTCTCGCTGGTGGACGGAACCCTCTTTAAGGTTTCCTTAAGAATTATGATACGGAAAGATCTACCCTCATATTATATGCCAAGAATGGTAACATAAATTTTCCGAAAAGTAATTTGTGGAATATTCAGTTCGGCTGCGAAGCTATCGCTGCGAACTGCGCGCACAGGACTCCTAACAAACGTCGGTTAGGTAACAGAATTACATCGTACATTATCATTTTCGGAATGATTTTCAAATAGTCAGTGATAAATCGCGTAATTTAAATTTACAATTTGATGCAATGAATCCGCCCAAGCTTACCTCAAGAGTAATCTAAGCGCGCCCAGATAATAAATTGCGATTTTTGCTAGTTTAATTTAATATTTAAATATATTAATTAAAAAGATATACATATAAAATCAAGTTTATCGAAAAATATTGTTGTTGCGCCACAGGGATTCGAACCTGGATCTCTTTCCTAACCGGGGAACCATATTTAAAATATCACAGACCGTCTGTTCTGAATAATTACAACTTCACAATAAGAATGTGTTCTCCTAATAATTTAATGCATACATTTTATTTCGTTAAAAAGAAATGCGTACACGAAATACACGTCACATCAATATTCTTACTATTTTAAAACATAGCTTGTACTGTACTGTGAAAATAGGACTAACTTGCTGGTCTCCTGGAACTAGGTGCAAACCTCTAGATCTACAAGTACTAGATCAACAAGCTACTCGTGTCATTCCATATTATTTGTAGTCGAATGAAAAATTGCATTTTATAGTATTCAAGATAATCAAGGGTCCCCCCGGTAACTCTTATTATGATGTTTTGAAACCATTAAAGCGAACGAACTTTACCTTTATTTAATAAAAAAAAAAGAATTCCTATAAGCAAAAATCGAAGTTGTTATTGCTTCGATTCACGGTAACAGGGAGAAGTAGAAAGTTGAAAAAGTTTTTTTTTCATTTTTACACCAACGGTCGGCTGTCCTGGAATAAAGAAAGAAAAAGAAGCCGTATATGAATCAACGTCGCACCCTGCTGCCTGAGTGAGACCAGCCCACGTCTCTTACCTCCGAAGGTCTGGCGGAAACTGACGCAACATCTCGATAATTAAGCCGGTTAGATCCTTTACATTTCTTAGTACCGTACCCAAATCCCATTCTACAATTTTATTCCCATTTCATTATAATTAAAAATAAATAGTAATATAAAAATCTTATATTGATAGTATTAAATCTAATACAAATTAAATGTATCAATTAGAAAGAAAAACAAATAAAATCACAGAAATAAGTTCTGAAAAGCTACTACTTCACAATAATAATGTGTACTCTTTAAAAATACATAAGTTGTATTAATGTTTGCAAGATTTCATAAAAATTAACGAATTAATTAATTCTGGCATCTCCTATCGGATTTTACTCAAAGGTGTAATTCAATCAAACTTTCTGATTAAAGCCGGAAGAGATTTTTTTACAGATAACTAACTGTCTAAACATGCACGAATGAGTTCAATATTTTATAAATAATTGTCATTTTAAACCAATTACGTACATATCGTTAACTTTTCCCATACACAACTTGTGTTTGACATTTGTAGAGGCTAGTTTTGTTTAACACTAACCAACTGTACGATTAATTCTAAAACTATTCTAAAGCTAACTTCGCATCGCCACCAACTTTATTCTTTAGATAATTAATGTTACGATGAATATGGAAACTGTGTAAAGAGAATTATAGGTACATATTTCCACATTAATATTATCAAATTATCTGTTTATAAATTAGTTATACTCGTACATAACTAATATAAATTGTCATGATGCAGTGCGTACAAGCAAAAAAGCTGTGCATTCCTAAACATTCTGGGAAACAAATATAAAGTAAATAATTGGATTAACATAAACGGAAACATTATTTTACAATTAGCGCCATCTGTGTACCAATGGAGACATTAATTGTTTAGTTCTAAAAACTACCACGACAATTGTTGCCGCATTAAGTTATTTAAATTACTCTATTCTATCTTTAAACTAGTGAATTACTCAAGTAATATTAATATTAATAAGTATAATTGGCTATTTACTGAATTGAATTTTTTTTCGGTTATTCGTTTTGTATGGAGTCGTTACGTCATGCTATTTTTCTTCCTCTTTTACTAATTCGCGAATTTTACTATCTTACTGTTTTTAACGTGTTGATTTCATGATTGTTTTTTGGATTTGGTGCATGGATTGGTTTTTGATTTGGGAAAAATAAAAAGCAATTGACAGAACTATGTCCTACGTTAATCTTTAATAAAAATAATTATTTCTTTTAGTGAAGGATTTTCAAACAATAAATGAATCATGTTCAGTCATAGAAAGTGTTCTTAAAAAAATCCATTCATTTTTTATATGGCTAAGAAGGTATTATTTTACGGTAAAACTTAAACTTAAAAAAAACTATTAATAGTACTCTAAAATTACAAATAAATATATGGTAGGGTCGTATAAACAACGGATTTATTTTGTCTAAATACGTTGGTTAAACGAAAGTATATATATAGTATTAAATATTTTACATATGATTGTATAACATCGTTGGTAACAGCATAATCTAAATCTATACCTAATGCACGCCACTGTTTATCTGCCATTTGTCCATTGTTATTCATTGCAGTGTATTTTCACAGAAATTGATATCAACCTCTTGATTACCCTCGAGTACACATCAGATAGGTCACTAGATGATTATATTCATCCGACGATTATCCGAGCGAGTGTCCTGCTCAGTTCCATTTAATTTTCGTAGTGTATTTAATTTTTCACATGTTTATTTTTCAGATTATGAGCCTTCAGATTATGATGCCTGACATACATCTTTCCTTGCATCTCTGCGTTAATCTACGTTATTGGAACTCTCTTTTGTTGAGTGTTTTACAGCCAGACGTGAGCACTGAAATTATTCATTAATTTATTTATTTTTAGTACACAATTTTTTTTTACGATGGCAATTTCCCACTTAAGTTAGGCCTTATCTAAGGAAACCGCCTTCTATTTTATACATTTTCTGCAGTTTAAAATCATAGTAAAATTAGAAATATAGAAACATAGTAAACTATTATTAAGGAGAACACAATCTTATTGTGCAGTTGTAATTATTTAGAACATAGGTCTGTGATATTTTAAATACTAATTAAATGTATTAATTAGAAAGATACACATATGAAATCAATTTTATTGAAAAATATTGTTGTTACTATCGAGATTCGAGCCTGGTTCTCTTTCCAATCCGGGGAAGGTGTATTAACCAACTATGTTACAGCAGACAGTACCTTTGACGACAAATTTTCGAACCTATATGTTACACTTTTACAAATTAATACATCTGTCGTTCTATTATTCGAAAGCCATCTACTTTATTTTTACGAATTTTCAAAAATAAACATAATTGAGAGCAAAAATAAAAATATTAACAGAAATTTAAATATTATAAATTATTTAGAACAATAACTGTTGATTTGAATACAAACATAATAATACAATTAAATACAAACATGCATAAGAATAATATACAGTCTGTTCAGGACTTATATTTGACGAACGAACAACCCCGCAGCTAGCGAGCGGCCAGTCGATCGGCGACCGTGAATCGGAACGGTTAAACAGTCCGTGAGTTTACAGGTTGGCCCAAAAAAAGTGAGAACACTTAGTAAAATGTGACATAATTACATAATACCTTAAATAGTTTACTGATTTACTTACTTACCTATATTACGTTTTATTTCGACAATTTCCGGTCGCCATCATTAATTATTAATTTTCCCATTGTTTATATTTAGTTTTTTCCAATTGTTGCTCAGAATGATAAAAATCACTGCAGAAGACCGTATTCTGATCAAAAATTTGCGAATTGAAAAACGTTGGCGTGCTAGGAAAATGATCAAAGAGTTTCAAAATAAATCCTGGAGTATAGCTAGACATTACGACAGGACAGAGCTCCATCTCACACAGCCAGAAATACAATCAACTTATTAATTATATATTAAATATTATATTAAATATTGTGTAAAAAAAAAAAAACATTAAGCATTATAATTAATTTTGTTGTTTTGAATAACATTTTTTTGGGCCACCTTTAGCGAAATTGTGATATAATTTCATACAGTCCACTGCATCCGGAGGTAATTAGAATTCGGTGAGTCCCTTCTTTCCGTTCCCGTGTTTCTGGCACCAAATTGCGAACGTCAAGCCCAGGTGCTGATAGCAAAATGAGACAGTGATGTACACGGCCTATCCGACCAATGGTGGAGACTACAGACTATCAGGATTTCCACTAAACTAAGACATTTTCTCTATATTTTTAAGTCAATGTTTATAAAAGCACATTCTGTAATTTATTCGCGAGTTAGGTAATTTTTAAAACTCAAAATATTTTTTTTGTATCCATCTGTATCTTTTTTCAAATAATTTTTGAAAATACACCTCGTATTTGCTGGGTCTTTCATATGTCACAATAATTCCCAACTGGGGCTGAATTTCTCGTTAGTGAGATTGGATACAGGATAAAGAATGCTATTTTATGAGTTAAAGTCTCCTTCCCTTTCAAATTACACTGGTGTATAAAGCACTGGAGCAATTCTCGTGGTTTCTCAGCCATTCATTATTTATGAAAAACGCAGGTGATACAATTTTTTTTTTGTTAGAGTTTATTTAAAATGTTATAAAATTTAGATAGAACAGAAAGTATCTTTGTCCTAAATACATTTTATATATATTTACTTCGTATCTTGTGATAGTTGTATTGATTGAACACTTTTCAATTTAGATGACAGAAGGTCAATTTTGAAAACCATATTCAAATGTTATATTTATTAATTATTTATTTTTACATTTCACATAGTCCCACTTTCATTCCTTTTGAGCATCACAACTTTCGTTTATCTAACATTTATTAAGAGTTCACTATTCACGCGTGTATGTGGAGGACCTGAACGCGCCTCACAGTTACCTGGGTGTTAATCCAAGCTCTCAATAGTCATAAACGACATGCTACAATAATATCAAGCGGCAACATCGAGAAGACTCGCCTACCTATCGTCTTCCAGACTACAAGCTTTAGATCAGCTTTATGTATTCTTATCTTGCGGCATTTCATTAAAAATCTTCATCGCACTGTATATCATCAATTTCTGAGATCTTGCCTTCTTCCTAAATGGCAGTATCTGTATTGATGGCGCCAGTAATAGAGGACATACGCGGAAGACTTGGCACTACCAGGTAAACCAGATGGTCCTGTTAGAAGCCACAATAACCGGCGAGCTTGTATGAGAAGATGTACGAATGCGGATGAGGCGAGAATAGGATAGAAGAGTGTGACGCTCTATCCTTTCTGCTTACCCCCGCGAAGAAACGGGGTGATGGTAAGTAAGTAAGTTCAAAATCGGTGTTAGCTTGAAAGTCAGTTGCTTTTATCCGCCGCCATTTATATTAACATTCGACCAATAACAGTCTCCGCTTCTCTGAACTTAAAATGGCCGCCAGTATGGAAATTAGCTTGTTTATTTTGTGTTATAGGCCAGACCATAGCAATTGTCATTCACGATAATAAGAGCATTAATTAATATACAGTTCAAGCTCACATCTGTTTTTATTCAAACAAAAAAACACGGGTGTTGCTCAGATTGCAACTAGTGCGCAATTATCGATTGTAGCATTTGACCCGCTGCACGTGGCAACCCCATTTCGATCGATAAGCGAACAATCCAATCGGTGTAAGCGCCATTTAATTGGTAGGTGCGTGTAGGTTTACAGCACAATTGGCCCGTTCGGGATTTGTAAATATAAAACCATTTATTTTCAAATTAATTTTCTCTTCCAAATGATATTCGTTTAAATACGACATTGGATAACAAAAAATAGCTGCTCCGCGTCTCAATCAGGTCCAATTATATTAAGTAATTTTCGTAAATATCCAGGGTTATGCC
Source organism: Eubasilissa splendida (assembly GCA_031772225.1). Lineage (NCBI taxonomy): Eukaryota > Metazoa > Arthropoda > Insecta > Trichoptera > Phryganeidae > Eubasilissa > Eubasilissa splendida. Next base: position 15,527,538 of record CM062865.1, on the reverse strand, counting down.
AATTAACCAAAACACAGTTGAAATAGCAATAAATTATTCATAACAATTAGAGTTTTTTTTACAGAATAGTGGTTATATTTAAAGGATCATTTATCATCTTAGTGTAAAACAATAAACACATTCACATCTGCAGTTTTTGATGTATAACATCTTGGATCGCACCTCCACGAAAAAATTCGTACTAGAATAATTTAAAAAAAAAAACCTATGTGACGAAAAACCGATAATAAATATATGCCACACTCGTAACCGTGGTGACTACATATATGATTCAGTACCCATAAAAGTCGAACACACGTATTGATACTCTGAAACAATTATAAAAATATAGGGTGTCCAGCGGAAAAATTTCAAGATTAAATTGTAATTGCTCGAAAACCATCAGGATGAGATAAGTGGGAGGGGTATTGTTCGACGCGCGTGATTTGCTTGTTTGCCAGTCGTAATGAGTCACTTGTCGGGAGCGTACCGCGCGTTATTTAGTTTGTTAATTTGGCGTAATGTGTGTTATGAAAAAAAGAGATTATTGATAAAAAAAACAGTTAATAAGGTTTAAAAATTCATTTGCTAAAATATAATATATTTATTTAAAAAATTATTAAGGAGAACACATTCTTATTGTGAAGTTGTAATTATTCAGAACATAGTCATCTACGTTGAAAATTTGTCATCAAAAATACTGTCGCTGTAGCATAGTTGGTAATGCATCTTCCCCGGATTGGAAAAAGAGATCCAAGTTCGAATTCCGGTAGCGCAACAACAATATTTTTCGATAAAATTGATTTTATATGTATATCTTTATAATTAATACAATTAATTGGTATTTTATTTAAAAACTTGTTAATAATTTGAGAGATGGCTTGCACATTGTTCAAATTCAAAAGATGCTACCCTATAAAATGTGTCTCGTGGTATTTAAAGGCTTTAATGAAATAGTACCCCATGTATAATGTATTTGAGAGACGTGTGTGAGAGAAACAGTAATAATAATTAGTTAGTATTGTGTCTGTATGCGTTGGTGTTGGTCTGTTCCGTTCCATTCCATTTAATAATATGACAGGAAAATAATAAGCATTGCTGAATAAATCAATGTGACATTACATTACAGATTTTATACTGCTAGGACGTGTCGTAAATAACTCTTGGAAATATATTAGAAGATATATTTTTTTTGTAAAACATTACAAAAAAAATTGTAAATCAGTTTATTTCTTTTAAAAACAAATTATAGATATCTCATTGGGTCGAAGATATTTATATAATATTATATGGCTGGGTAATTGTAGGGCTTACGGCCTGTCTTCGACTGACTTTAGTGATCACTTTACACAATGTAACGATCACCATTCCATCCACACCAACCTCCAAATCTATCAAATTTTTTGGAAGTTGTATATATGTTACCATGTAGAAACACTTCGAGTATTTAACTACAACTTCGTTATCGCCATCTATGGTCTGAAATTTGATTTTAATTTCCTTGAAATAGCATATATGTCACTATTGAGAATGTTATTTCTTAGAAAATATGGAAGCTATATTCTTTATCTGTATATATAACAAATGTATTAGAATAAAGCCTAAGAAGTCAATTTTATATATTTCTTGAGTATCTCCAAGAACACACAATTACTGGATTTTTACTTCCAAAGGCATTGTTATTAAATAAATTATAGATATCTCATAGAGACAAAGTTATTTATATTCAATTATATGGGAATATATGGAAGTATGGGTAATTATGGGTATTGGGTTTTTTTGTTGGTAAAAATTTACCCGAATACAGTTAAAAGAAAATGTATGATTGATGAAAATAAAAATAAAAACTAACCTAGCCTAACTAAATATATTACTGTATTCATGTGAGTATGTAAAAAATGAATTATCCGTATTGGAACTAGAACAAAAGATAACATTGTAAACTGAGTCAGTTGACAGAGAGGGGAGATAACAGGAAAGGTTTGATGCATGTGTATGTTAGTCAAGGTTCTCACCTCGTTGAACCTCTTGATCAGGTTCCTGACCGTGGCGGTGCTGGGAGCTGGCGGGGGTCCTAGGGCCGTCTCGCCGCCCAGGTCTACGCTCACCTGCCGGAGGAACTCTATTGGCGGCACCTGAAACAATACACCATATCAATTATACCCTTCTGATGGGTGACATTGAATATTTTACGTTATATTTCCAGGCGGTTATGTTGTATTCAAATAAAAAAAAACCGTTACGGCCCGTATCCACGGAATGACACACGATGAGATAAATTTCAGAGATTTATCTAAGATGACTATCGGTGCCATGTATTGTACATATTATGAGATTTAAATCTAGAGATCAAATGTTTTTTTTTTAATATTCTTTTTTTTATTTTATAATTAAAGCTAGACCCAAAAAACGTCTTGCTAGACGTCAGTCTGCAGGTACATTTATATCAATTTTATTACATTTAATATAATCAAAAGATAACAACTAATCAGTTAATGTTTAAACAAATAATTTCATGCTTGCAGGTAAGATTTTGTCATTTCATTCAAATTGGGAGAAAGCGTACTCTTTATAATATGAGATAGAAAGAGACAAAACCTCTAACCCCTGTGCATGACGTTCGATTTGACAGCGAAACAAACGTCCCAAAGATATCTGCAACTATTTATTCTGAATGTTAGACAGACGAGTCATTCAATTATTACTGCATTAACTGGAGTTGGCGACATCAAAATTTATCCAACTGACGAACTGAATCCGTGAATTGAGTGAAGTGTAAGATGATGAATATCTGAGACATGGTGGGTACACGGAGACTACGAAAGCTGAGAGTTGTCTCTAAAGACTCTTGTGGGAGCGTAATCCCAGTTTCAGAGATTGTCTCGTGTCGAAAATCTCATAATAATCTTATTTGTGGATACGGGCCATTACGGTATACTGTCCAAATTGTTGTTAGGTTGTACCCAGTGGCGTGCAGTAGGCACAGACTTAGGTTATGCTGTTACCGACGATACTAACTATGTATATAACAGGTATCAAAAAAATGTTATATTCTAAATTTATTATTTAAAAAAAAGACAAGTTCTTTTACTGTTCCGTATCGTACTCTGCTTTCGATTTCATTTAAAATATTATCTACGATTTCTCCGAAACTTATAACAGAAATAATTTTATTTCAACATTTCATTTAATATTGGTAATAATCTAACGTAACAATATTCCAAAATATTCTAACTTGCTCGCTTGACAGATAATAAATAGATGAATATTTTATCTATGCAAATAATGAAATATGAAATGACTGGGGATGACCATGGAATGGTTGGAATACACTATGAAAACAAATGGTTTAGTCTGTCAAGCAAAACAAATATGTAGAAGGTGTACATATTTACGCAGTTTTCAGTATGGATTAATCCCTTTCGAAGTCAACGGAATTAAGCACAAATTATTTGAAAAATGCAGAAAATTGGCAGACATAAAGATGCCGACATAGGTTGAGTAAGAAAATATACCAATGCGTACGTCGTGGTAAATTGTCTATTAGAATAGCCATGAAGTTGTACACAAACAACTTTCTATTTATCGTAATAACCCACAGCTAGACAAAATCTAGCCATGAGTTACGCTAATCCGGATAATAACGGCTAATTTTATAGGATCTTTTTATGAGATAACGATTATTGAATTTATTTTTATTTCCCAGAATCTTTAGTAATGCATAGGTTTTTGCTTATATGCAGTGAACGCCCCTGGTCATATCTATATATTATAGTGAACGTGTATTATCAGTGAAGTTATATTTTCACCGGTGTTTTAATGAAATGATATCTGAATACATTTTCACTGAAAAAAAAAAAAAATTCTACGAATACAAGTAAAAATATACTTTAACTGATAGGCGTTAGTGAAACTATATGTTACTCTAAACCGTTAATTTGACACATACGAAACGACCATTGTGCGTGTTTATAATACGTGTAAATACGTATTTATGTCGATTAAAATACGAAAAAGTATTCAATTCGAACCAATACATAGATAATACAATTTTAGCGATATGATTTAAAATATAAGTTCTAAAACTAACACTTTCGTAACGTAAACAATAATAATCATATTAATTACAACATAACTAATATTAAAAAACATAGTTGTAGAGCGATATATCACTAGTTAATGTTAAAATGTTACGACGTCAAATGGCATCAATACAAACACAACACATGCGCGGTGTAGACCGGATCGTTCGTTAGTGAATAAATAGTTTCACTGATACTGAGCAGTAAAATTGTAAATCAATCGTTTGTTGCAAACTGGCTGAGTTTGTGAAATTATTTTTATGTAATACACATTCACTGTAACATATTGTTATGGTGCCTTTGGGCCTTAGAGGATAGGAAGCCATAGGGGCCACTACCGATCTAGCTCAGTCTGGGTCATCAAGTGTGTGTGTGTGTGCTCTGGTGTCACCTGCTACTTCGGATGGGATGATAATTGATTCAAAGGCATTCTGATTTTCACATTCCACATTTATTCACAAAACACAATGAATCCCGACATTGGATCCACGGAAAATGTTCTTTAGATCTTCTTTCTTTCGATCAATTTTCCTTTTATTTATTATGCAGCTGAGTACCCGGGTCGCCACACACACACAGGACATAGACCGGACATCATCTCGTCTCAGCCTTGTCCATAACGTCTCTTTGCTCGTTGCAGCGGAGTCTCTTCTCAACCCGTGGTTGGATCAGGACCATCCATCTCCGGGTTCACCGCGGTGATCTCGCCGCCATATTCCTCCGGAGCGCGGCTCCACCGACGCGCTCTATTTTCGAGCGTTCCCACCAAAAGTAACGTCTTGCTCAGCTGCCCGCCAGATTCGGATTTAGATAGCTAATCAACATAAGTCGGCAAAGTAGCCTACTCAGACCTCGCACGCAAATTCAAACATCACATCATATATTGCTCAATGTGTTGTCAATTTATTCTGGTCCTTGGCACGGTGCGTAATGCAAGGTCCGCTGCACGCCGTACAGATTATGCAGAGTTAAAATGTAACACGGGGTTGTTTGTGGTCGCTCGCCCTTCGCATTCTGACATTTCGCCTCGCCACCCTTGTCTTATTCACAACTCGGCATTTCCAACGGCGCTGTTTAATTTGCTCGCGATGTCGAAATACCGACGCGGGTAAATGACTTAAAAGTAAGCTAATTGATTTTTGTATTTTAAAATGTAACAACTTGTCGTAATACAGTTGTAGACTTTAAATAGCTCGTTAATTAAAATTGCTCAATCCTATAATTAAATACTGATGAGATTGTTGAGTGGCCTTGGAGATTAATAACGTTTGTTATTTCTGAAAGGTTCTGTCTTTATATAAATAATTAACTATATTTATAATTACATTTTAATAACTAATTCTATTTTGCACAACCCTGAGGAGTCTTTTGTTTGTAGCTTGGATAATATCCTAATACAAGAAACAACTCGTCAGATAGTAATTACTTTAAATTAATTTTTATTCTTAATTTATTTAAAATTCAACGAAAATATGATTATTATACTAAGTAATTTACATATCAATACTTCCACACTTCTCATATTGCTTCGTCTCTATGATATATCTATAATTTGTCTTAATAACAATGCCTTTGGACGTAAAAGTTGAGTGTGATCTTGGACATACTCATATATTGTTAATATAATATACTGATCTAAATAAGAAATATATAAAATTGAAAATTGACTCTTCAGGCGTATTCTAGTATAATCTGTTAATCATTTGTCTATGTACAGATCAAGAATATAACTTGCATAATTTCTAATAAAAATAAGATTCTCATTAGTGAAATCTATGGTGTTTTAGGGAAATGAATATCAAATTTCAGTCCATAGATAGCGACAGCGAATTTGTAGTTAATATTTCACATGGTAGCATATATACAACATACAAAAATTTAAAAGATATAGAGGTTGAATGGGTGGAATAGTGAACGTTACTTAGTGTAAAGTGATTACTTAAGCCAGCCGTAAGTCCTGTTATACCCATACTTCCTTTATGATATAATAGCTTCGTCTCTATGAGATATCTATAATTTGTCTTAATTTACTTTCACGTTATACAATTGATAGCACATCTTATTTGTTTTCTGTATGCGTATACTATACAGACTGTTGTCGATATTATATTTATACTATATTTTATACAAATTCAAGAAACGCACCAGCGTCGTATGACGCTGATATTGTACATAGTCATGACAAAATCCTTCCCATTATTTTCTTATTTAATTGGCGTGAGTATCCATCGTCCGCTATAGGATAAAAGCAGGCTTTTAAACAATCGCTGCCAGGTGGCGCGTGTGTCACCGGAACGATAAATTACGTTATTTTAATCATTAAAATAATATGTTTGATTGGATATTTTGCGTTAATTTTTTTCATTTGCCGTCTTCTATAGAAGGTTGACGCCCATGTTATAGTATGCTGATTTATTCTGTGATATAGAAGGTGTCAAATGGAAAAATTTCAAGATTAAATCACCGCCAAAGTCACTGGTCGGGAGCGCACCGCACGTTCGCGGTTGAGCAATATTTAAAGTACGATGATTCATTAGTTCGTGCGCGTCGCGCTTTTTGTACTCACTTTAACATTCGACGAGTAAGTGATGGGCCAAGCACGCAAATTATCTGGTGTTGGGTTCAGGTCCTACAAGAAAATATCCGCCGTGAAGTTGCTGCCATTAAACCGACGCTTTGCTATAGCGTGTTCGCAAATTTAAGAGTCCGATTGATTCAAAAGTGTCTTGAGAGAAATGGACGGCATTTAGACGATATTGTTTATAAAACGTAAAATCCGCATCGTTAAACTCCATTTTTTATAAATAAAATTTGAGAATAACATTGTAGTTTTTTTATTTTATTTAATATTAAACTTGAAAATTTTCCGCTGAACATCCTTTATAAGATTAACGGCATCTTAGATATCATATTTCTCATTATGGAAAATGCGTCAGAAGCGCAGCTTTCTTAAATTTGATCGTTGTTATTAGTTCTCTTGACATATTCTCGCGTCTTAGTAATATGGGGCAACATTGCATATGTTGATATAGCCACTTTACAAATACCCTCCATCTTCCAATGTTGAATTCTATAACCATCATACCTCGAATTCATATTGTTAATTGTGTAAGTTAAATTGAAATATAAATTATCCACTATTGAACCAAGCAATCAAACAATAATGGTACCTTTGTTTAATTACGCGTCACGGATGGACTGGCGGAGGGACACGAGCTAATTGTGTGTGTAGGGATAACTTAATAATACCAAATGATAGTAATAATACCTGGTGTCTATGGCACCAGCTGCGTAGAAGATTGTTCAGTTGTTTATGAGAGTAAAGATATATTTCAAATGTCAAATGACGTATTGTTTTTTATTTTTCTCGATGTAAGAGCATTGCAAATATCCTTGTAATAGTCTGTTTTCTTTTCTATCTTTCAAGAAATAATGTTTTATGATCATGTTTATACCAACAATGGTGTGATGTCCTACACACATCCCGTGTGATTTGTATTTCTTTGGGCATCAAAAAAGATAAATTCAAGTGATATTAATGTACTTGGGGGGGGGGGGGGGCACACTAAAATATATTATTATTATTTATTTTTAATATAGTGCATACATAAGTATTTTTATATACACTCTAATACTCGTATAAACAAAATCAAAATCAACAAATATTTGAATATGTCCAAGAACACACAATTACTGGATTTTTACCTACAAAGGCACTGTTATTAAACAAATATCAGATATCTCATAGAAACAAAGCTATTTTTTATTATATATATATATATATATATATATATATATATATATATATATATATATATATATATATATATATATATATACAACTTTCAAAAATTTAATAAATGTGGAAATTGAGGGGTGAGAGTTGGTGAACGTTATATATATATAAAGTGATCACTTAAGTCAGCCGAAGATAGGTCGTAAGCTCTGTAATTACCGTATACTTTCATATATTTTTCATTAACCCTTCCAAAACCATGCAGTAACACAGGTCTACCGCTCTGATTAAATCTATAATATTTAAGTAAATATACGCAACATACACTTCATATTTTAGTTAATTTGAAGGAAAATATTTACGCTTAGATATGAATAGTGAAAAATGAATTATTTAAGGCGAATCCTACAAAAATAATTATTTTTAATTCATTCCGTTATATCCGTTATCCTTCCTTTCTGTCTTGACAAAAATACAATTTGTGGCAAGACAGAAAGAAATCACACATTAATTTCACAGTGAAAACAATAACAAACATACGAATATAATTGAATGAAGATAGATAAAAACGAAGGCTGTATTATACAATGCAACCTCCTATACAAAACTTGATGAATGCTCCGAATTATAATATTACATATTTTTTAAATATTTAATGCTCAATACTTAATGTAAATTTATGGCATTAACCATTTTTTCATATTTTAAAGGCTAATAGAACTCTAATTTCTTACGGTAACATGAGTTGACAATATGGCTACGTGCGAGTATTTTATGTCACGGTATGGTAAAGGTTAAATATAATAAAAAATAGCTTTGTGTCTATGAGATATCTGATCAAAATCGTTTATTTTTAGTACAACTTATTTTTCACATATCTGCTTAATTTTACTTTGAATCCATGCAGTTTCTCTTTTCTTGTGTCTTCTGGCATTTCATTAAAAATCTTCATCGCACTGTACATCATCGGTTTCTGAGATTTAGTCTTCTTCCTGAATGTCAGTCTCAGTTTATCTTTTCCTCTTGTATGATGTTCGTGCTGATGTTGATTTGCGTCAATTTTTCGTATAAATTCCGCCTACATTATATCTTATCCTAGTGTAGTGATTTCCTAAATTTCATTACATTGAAATATACTTTCTGCTTAAATAAAAGTCTCATATTCAGATCCTTCAGCATTGCACTGATTCGAATATATCTATTTTTTCAGAGTATTATTCTCAAAGCTTTATTTTGCAATACTGACAATTATTCCTCATTGGCCAATAACAAAATGCTGCTGCTGTAGTTGATGTGAGAAATAATAACAGAATTGTATACTATTTAACAAGACTCAGTACTAATCAATCTTTTGATCCTTCCCAGAAGTGAGATTTTCTTAGCAATCTTTTTAGTGACGTATCTTGTATTTTGCAATAAATTCAATTTAGAATGTATTATGACTCCTAAATATTTTATTTCAGTCACTTCCTTCAGACTTTCACCATCTGTGATAATTTCTGATGTGATTCAATGTTTATTAATTTAGTTTTATTTATGTTATAGTTTAATTCATTCAGTATAGTTGCATAATTCTCTCCCGCGATATTTTGTGAGGTGAAAGACCTACGTTCTTCCCTTTCACCGGCTAGATAGTGTAGAACATGAGATCCGCGGGTTCTTTTACCTTGAGCACTGGGAAAAATTTATAATAATTCCTGGAGGTGATAAATAAAAGATGTTAGTCTTTAGTAAAAGTAAGACATTTAGTCAAGAAAAAAATATTAGATTACAAGAAATAAAACAAATCCAGACTACAAATCCTCATCTCGTTGGGTTGGGCGCGAGTTTGACGTCCTTCTTGTATGGGACACCAGACGTCTTGGCATCACATTACGTTTTGGCCCGCAGCATACAGGCCGACGCGATCAGATTCGTAGACGTTATTTGTTGTAAATCGTCGTGATAAAATTTGTCACCTTCAGTGAGGCGACTAACTTCAAGATAAAACCAATGTTGTAATTGAAGTAAAAAAACAGAGGTACGCACCAGTGGCATAAACCAGAGGCAAAGCCCAAAGGTTAAGCCCAGAGGAAAACGTTTTGTTTCTTGTAAAGATCATTTACCATGCGATTAGATAAACAAGTTAACATTAAATTATGCACTAGTGATTGAACAATAAAAAAAATACTTACCCTCTAGGTAAAGTGAATCACATAAGGCTACATTTCAGTCTGACAGGTCTGGCGACGGTTTGAAAACAAACCATTGATTTCAAACGTTTTTATAAGCTCAGACACCGAATGTGATACCAACCTGAGGGTAACTATTTGTGAAATGTCAAGGTGCCTGACAAAAATAAGTTGAAGGGGCAATTTTGTACGTGACCTCCATTTATAACATCACAATATATGAGTGCATTGTCTATCAGTATGCATTCATATTTATAAGTTCATGTAGCGACAGTTTCGTCAAGCATCGCTAAACAGTACGTTAACCCATTCCCCGCGGGTGACTCAAATATGAGTCGCCGTGTTTCGCCCGCCGCTAGTGCGTACATACGCGCCGAGGAGTACCACAATTATTTGGAATCTTTATCCTACCGAAATCTGTCGATATTTGTCAAGGATTATTAGCCATCTAAAATAATAAAAGTCTTCGTATCATCCGCTATCGCTCAGTTATTCAAATTCTCAAACTAAGTTAATGCGTATTGAATTCAATGCGTTTTAAACTATGGAGTTAAATTTGATGTCAGTATTTAAAAACTTGTGAATAGTGTGCATTAGTGTCGGAAATCAGCGCCCGCGCAGATCACTACTTCACTCTAGTACGTATGAACAACACGATGGTGTAGGGCAGGGGTAGGCAGACCGCGGCTCGCGAACCGCATGCGGATCTTTTCATATGCATAGAGTCGTAAATTATAATACCGCCAAAGGGTGCCGTGTATGAAAGATGTCACGCTTATATATGAACGCGATCAATGGGTTAATGAAGGTAGGTACTATGAGGTTTTCCTGGACCGTAGTATCATCTCAAAGTTGCTTAACATTCTATCCACACTCAACTTTGTTCCACCACACATCATCCCTCTCCACATTTTCCCGGCCGACAGCGCTTCTGACATAATTACTAGCAAAATGTGCGCGCGCGCCCTTGCTACGCGAGTATATTTACCCTCAATACACGCTTTTTATTTGATTACCTTTGACAGATATCGGAAGGCAAATTGCGGGAGACATTTCCTCCACTCGAGACAGAAAGGAAATTTTTATTAGGTAATGAAATTTAGAAGGCTTCTCATGTTGAGGCAGATACTTACTTTAGCAAAAGACGACGCAATTCGATTTGCATACGTGTAGGGAACGTGGCGCCTCTCCGCTAACACTTAATATAAATCTTAATACTAATAAAGAAAATAATCTCTTTTGTCTCCAGATTTAAATCAAATTCCTGTATATATATATTATTTTTGAATATTTTAATAACCGAGGATGGCAGCAGCCTACGTATTTAAAATAAAAAATAATTATATTGTTCTGCTGTACGCTCACCGAGGCAGCACTAATACTGATATATAAATGTTTCCATTCCGTTGTTTCAAATTTCTAGTCTTTGTCCAAACATTAGATCGGTTTTCTGATAACGCTTATTTATTTAATAAGTTTCTTGTTATGGGGTGTACATGTTCAAAACAATAACATAATACATTTATACCCTTTTGGCCACTTATGTGGGACATCAACATTATAAAAAATATAGAAACAATATGGAGATTACAAAGAATTGAAAACACCCCGTCAATGGCGATGAATCATTTTTTAAACTTTCAATGACAGTGATCAATGGTGCATCAACCCGGTATGGGTCCTGGCCTACTCAAGCAAGTGTGAGAACTGTCACTTTGTAAATGTATGTGTGTGTGTGTGTGTGTGTGTCACGAAAGTGAGTAGATGAGTGGTGGGGGACGAACATTATAAGAGGCCGTTTCTGGGGGAATAGCTCTCTTCCATCAGAGCTTCTTCTGAATAACTAGTCTATTTCTGAAGTGTATAATTTATAATTACTGTGTAATGTGTTTCACTTACAAGGAATTGGGACCCAAGTAATTAGACAGTCATCAGAGGATAGAACCTCAAGGGAATCTGGTGGTAATTCAACATTTATCACAGTTAGTATAGTCGCTCTGATCTGACCTTTTCCAGTTTGCGATACCAGCTACATGACCGTTAACGTTAACTCTCTACTTGAAACATCAACTAATCAAAAACCATAGAGAACATCATAGAAAAAGGTTGTGTTCTGTCGACATGTCGCATTCACATGCGCGCAAGACGGCGATCGGCGATCGGCGATCCATAGAATCTTGTTATAAAGATCGAACAGCTATAATTAAAAAAAATGATAGCAAATGTAGAACTGTTTGCAACATAGCCGATAGATTTAAGAAAGAGTAAGTAATATAATTTGTTCATGAGTGAGAGAGAGGTGGTAAAGAAAATAAATGAGGCGAACAACGGGCGCCCGCAAAAGATCGTGATCAGATAAATAGAATTTTGGTGAACGGCTTTTCAACAACCAAAGAGCGTATTTGACAAGACAAGAGTAGTATGTTCTAACATCTCTGCCTACCCTTACGGAGAAACGGCGTGATGGTAAGTTTTTACTTTGTTTGACGCGATAACCTAACATTTTCACGTGACAGAATTGACAGCAGATCTTATTTGTCTCTGATGCTAAGCGGAACGGGCGGGCGGGCTGGCGGATGGAGTAAGAAAATTATGTATGTAGAGCAGTATTAAATATAGTGTAACAATTCTCAGAGAAATTCCAAACTCAGCAGTAAACTGTGTTCAATTCTGACGACATCGCTGGCCGTGAGTCGGTTTTAATAGAAATTTTATTACATATTAAATTAATCAACTAGAAAGATACAGAAAAAAATCTATCAATCGAAAATATATTTTATTAAGAAGAACACATTCTTATTGTGTCTGGTATATTTTAAATGGTAATTAAATGCATTAATTATGAAGATATTAAATTTTGTATACAATGGTGGAAAGTGCACTTAAAACATGTATTAAATATGTGCTATATTGAAATACTAATTAAATGTATTAATTATAAAGATGTACATATAAAATCAATTTCATAGAAAAATATTGTTGTTGCGCTACTGGGATTAGAACCTAAATCTCTTTTCCAATCCGGGAAAGGTGCATTACCAACTATGCTACAACGACAGTATTTTTGATGACAAATTTTCGACCCTAATATGTTACACTTTTTCAAATGAATACACATCTATCGTTCCATTATTTGAAAGATGATTCAATAATTTTCTATAAAATTGATTTAATATGTATATATTTATAATTAATACATTTAATTAGAACAACTATTTAGTTGCTAACGGGATACGAACCTGGACCTTCTCCTTATCCCGGGAAGTGCGTTCTCCACTTTCGCTATACTAATCGAATGAATTTTTGTCAAATTTTGAACTTGTATTCTGTAATATTTCCAATTGATAAATTTACAATTCCATTTTTAAAAGCAAGCAATCCCAAATATATTTTTCGATAGATTTTTTCCATATATCTTACTAGTTGATTAATTTAATTTGGTTTATAATATACCCCAAAACTATATTCTAAAAATGCAACTTCACAATAAAAATGTGTTAATAATTAAGAAATTTTATTGCAAGCATACTAGAGATGAAGAAATACAATCTAGTCAAGAGTGTTGTACAGTTATCAGTAGTATATAAGGTGATGATATTTGGTTCCAAATTGTACCGCGTGGCTTTTACCTGGTAGAACAGCTGATACTCTTGATCCGTTAGTCTGAGGGCCACTTCTTCCGGATACGCGAGAATATTTCTCAGAGACATCAGCTCGTCGATGCCGCCCTGGTCGAACTGGGATTCCTTCGATAGTCCTGGAAAATAAATAAATATTAATAAACACGATATTCATTTTTTAAATCAGTAATAAAACCTTTTCACTTCAACAATTTTATAACCGGACTGAGAAAATACAAGTAATTAGTAGTAGAAAACAAAATGTGTATGTAGAATTTAGTGTACGTCGACGGCGGCATTAGTCATGTTGGTTAGAACATCGGCGGGGCACAGGTTGCTAGGAGACAGCCGTAATGTGGGCCGTCCGAAGCGATGGACCAATCACTTAGTAAATTGATAATAAAAATATGAATTAAGGAATATGACGCTTTACGGGTCCGTTTTATTTCTCAACACTCATCATTCTTAGATGCCATTTTTTAATAAATATATATTTTTTTGTGTACCGACTAATACGCAATACGGGTGATATGTTCTGAAGGGTATGGGTGGAAAATGCCGAGGGGTCGGATGACTAAGAAAGGAAAATCTCGCATTTATCGTGTATCTATGGACCCGTGAGTGATGAAGAATGTAGTACAATTACAATTATAATTAAGCCGGTTATTGAAAAGGTAATATCTGGTGTTAAAATGTGCGATTGAAATTTGTAACAATCACGTGACTGCATTAGACTAGCGCGCACTGCGGTTAAACGCGTGCGGTTTTCACCCGCAAGATATTGTAGCTCATAGGTTTGTATGCGTCCGGACACATTTTATTCCGAGGTTTAAAAACGTGCTCGGATTTGTGTTCTATGAAAATATATGGTGGCGCCACAAACCTATTTTTTATTATATATATACAACTTTCAAAAATTTAATAAATGTGGAAATTGAGGGGTGAGAATTGGTGAACTTTATATATATATATATATATATAAAAAGGGATCACTTAAGCCAGCCGAAGACAGGTCGTAAGTCCTGTAATTACCCAATACTTCCATATATTTTCCTTTAAATATAATTTTAAAAATAGCTTTGTCTCTATGAGCTATCTAATATTTATTTAATAACAATGCCTTTGTAGGTGGAAATATTGCTATTATAATATACTGGTCAAAATAAAAAAATATATACAAAATTGAAAAATATTGATTTTTCAGACGTAGTCTTGTATAATATGTTAAAAAACATTTTAAACATAAATAATATTGTTTTTTAATAATTTAAAAAAAAATCAGATTATCATAGTGATGACATGTATGCTGTTTAAAAAAAAGGGAAAATGAATTATCAAATTTGGTCCATAGATGGCGATGGTGTAGTGATACTCGAAGCGAGTCCACATACTAACATAAATACAACTTTAAAATTTTTGATAAATGTGGAGATTAATGGGTGAACGCTGTATATAAAGTGGTCACTTAAGCCAGCCGAAAACAGGTTGTAAGCCCTATAATTACCCCATACTTCCATATATTTTTCATTAAATATAATTAAAAAAATAGCTTTGTGTCTATGAGATCTGATATTTGTTTAATTATTTTGAGTTTTATTATTATTACAATAATTAAATAATTTACTATAAAGTTGTTTTCTAACCTCAAAGTAAAAGAGAGACGTTATTCTGGTGATATTGTTTTGCGAAATGTTGTGTCCTGAGACGTTATATAAAGACCCACTTCTATTATAAGTGTGTCAAACCATTTATCGACATTCTATAGTAATTAAAAAACTTATCAGTATGTTCTCGCATATTATGGTACAGTTTAGATAATAGAAATAACCCTTTAGTCAGTTAATGGATGAACCCAGTATTTACGATGACTGCGGCAAATATGTTTGCTGTTTGTGATAACCAGAGATATAACACAAGCTGTCGTTCAGAAGTCCATTTTGATACTTAACTGAAAATACGCGGTTTAAAATCGCAGTGCGTAGTTTTGTACATCGCATTTGTGCATTCCATAAATTCCATTCTATTCCATCTAAAGATTTCGGCCGACACGACAAATTGCATTTCGGCGGAGACATGTCAACAGGCTTTTTTTGTGGATTGAAAGTGTCGCCGTGCGTGAAATTCGGACCACAAAAAAGTGGTTTTCTACAGCATCCTAAAGTGCAGTGATATAACCGTTCTTCACCACAAAAGTGCGAGTCAACTGGAGATGTAAATTGGCGTCCAAACCAGAACTGAGATCTAGGTAGGCCTGATCCATCTGCCATTATTTCTTTCTTGCTGCAATTAGGGTTGCGTCAATTATTCTATACCCACCACTCGTGTGATTTCAGGCTGTTTACAAAATTAAAAAGTGCGCTGACAAAGATTTTATAAATATGAGACATGTGAGACAGGTACTCGACATTATTTCGGAAAATGAGTTCCAATGAAATAGGAACGCCGTCTAAGTCAGAGTTTATACGTACGAAGGGAGCACTTTGAATATAACAGTTGCCACTAGTGTACATTTCCAAATTTTTTAACGATGCTATCCGGGAATTATATAGTCACACCTCATGTAAATATGAGGTATAACCACAGACTAGTAAATTAACAGAGATGTGTATATATAGGAGAGGGGTTTGGAACGTTATTAGCGTTATGGGCGTTCTACAAATAATAAATTCGATAGATTAAGACACATTTATGCAACAGTAAAATTATTTACTCTTCGAAAATTAAATCATTGTGTAAACAAGACGTATTTTTTACATAAATGCATATATTGTCAGGGTTTAAATTTTCGTTCCAATCAAGTTGTTAGAGTCGTTAAAAATTATTTAAATTTTATTAAGTTTTTGGCATTTGACCTGTTGCCTCATGCATGGATTCAATTTGCGGTTTACCAAATTTAAACCTGCGTATGTCCTTCCCTTTTTATTCCTCGTGTGATTACGTCGCAGTGATTAAAGTCTTCAACTGCCCCCGCGATACCCCGCGAAGCTTGTATTTGTGATGAAGATGAATCAACAAATGAACCAGTAAGTGCCTTCCTTCAAGTCATATTTAAAAAAAAGTCGCGGAGCTCATTGATTGCGTGGGTGCCACCAAAAATGAAAACGGATTTTGTTGACATAATAACTCCCTTAGTTTTTTACAGATTTCGTTAAAAATATTTCAATAAATTGATCTTATTATCTCAGCTAAGTTCTGATACTCCGTCTTATTTCAAAATGGCGGTTATCTAAAATAAAAAAATCTCTATATTAATATTGGTCCAAGAGAAATAAAAGTAAAATTACTCATAAACACTCAGACTATATTATTTACTTAATTCTTGTAGCCGGTGCCGGAAGAGATTTTTTTAACAGCGAGATTTTGGCTTGACAGGATTCTCACCGAATCCGCTGCCGGCTTTATGTTCGTCATCTGTTCCAGAACACATGGCATGATGGTAAGTACACGCACACACGTGTAGTGAGCGTTATATACATTTCTCATTAAATGTGATAACAATGGAAAACAAATCTGTGGTGCTGGATTTTATTGATTTCATGCCCAGCCATCATTTCCCGACAGGTACTCATAATTCTGTTAATTTTTGAGAATACTAGCTTTTATCTTAATTTCATTTTGCCATTGTACACTTAATTTGAAATTTCTATCAACATTTTATTTATGTCGCTGACATAACAACCCCTTTTCGTATAATGTATTCAATTACATATTTATAATACAATTAATTTCCAAAATTACTACCCCCAGCAAGGTCGGAATAATTACATAATACATTTAGTGGACACTCAATAGTAAATTATTTTATAAATAATATGACTTTATTTTAATTTGATAATAGCATAACATAATAAATAAATTACAACAAAAATTTGGCTATCTATCTTTCAACAAATAATTAATGAAATATATATAAGAAAGCATAATATGTAAACACTGTCCAGCGAAAATTTTTTAAGTTCAATATAAAATAAAATAAAAACTATAATGTAATTCTCGTATTTTATTTATACAAAATGGAGTTTAACGTTTAATTAAAGTTTAATATCGTTTAAATGCCGACCATTTCTCTCAAGACACTCTTGCAATCGGACTCTTAAATTTGCGAACACGCGAGAGCATAGCGTTGGTTCAATGGTAGCAACTTCACGGTGGATATTTTCTTGTAGGGTGTGAATTGTTTCTGAAACTCTCGACTTATCTCTCGAGGTATCCCCACAAAAAAAAGTCGCACGTATGTCTCTTATGCACACCACACTGTCGTTTTAAGACAATGCAAACGTTTTTGATGGCGTTTCCTTGGGTTGTCGGGGCACCAGTGTTTCATGTTCTGTTTATTAACATAGCCATCGATATGAAAATATGCTTCGTCAGTAAACAATATGTTTCCAAGCGTTCGTGCTGTTCCAAAACGTTCTCGCTAAGGTTTCACGCAAAGAATAATCATTTTTGTTGAGAAACTGCACGATTTACTATTTGTATGGGTAAAACTGTAGTTTCTTTTTCCAAATAACGTGCACTATTGATTTTTTTATTTCAGTACTTCGTCGAACTTGAGCCACATGTTCTGGCGTCGCTGCTGACGTTGGTGGTCCTGGATTTTGATTAACCATTGTCCCTTCTTGACTGATCATTCAAACCCAACACCAGATAAGTTGCGTGCTCGGCCCATCACCTACTCGTCGAATATTAAAGTGAGTACAAAAAGCGCGACGCGCACGAACTAATAAATCGCCGCACATTAAATATTGCTCTACCGCGAACGCGCGATACGCTCTCGACCAGTAACTTATTACGACTGGTAAATCCGCAAATCACGCGCGTCGAAAAATACCCCTCCCACTTACCTCACCCTGATGGTTTACGAGCAATTACAATTTAACCTTGAAAATTTTCCACTGTACACCCTTTATAATATAAATGAATAAATAAAGTTTACGCAACATTGTGGCTCGTGATGAGACTTTGATTCCTGAGTCGCTAAAGATACGTACATACAACTGCGCCATTTAAATCCTCAAGCAAGACACACCGAGTCGAGAGAAATCTCTTCATCATAAATAAATAAATAAATATTATACAATACAACGTTATGAAAAAGGTTATTTAACAGAATCGTTTATTCTATAATTGAAACACAAGAGTGTACTTCTAGCTAGCTTAATTTATTAGAATTTTTAGGAAAATACTCGGCGACACCGTCAGGCCGGCAAAGTTCTAGATTCAAGAGATGAAAGCGGCGACACGCTTCAATACAATTAGCGACCGGTTCACTTATTTCATTATTACATAGGAATACGACGAATTAAAATAATTAAGGGATCAAATTGACGGAAATGAAAATAAATGATAATTTTTAAACCTTAATATGGCACATGGTAAAAAAAAACACAATTTGTACAACGGATAAAGATTTATTTGAGTTATTGTTCCCGACCATGTTGCAGATGTTGTAAATTATTTTCTTTCCTTTGAAAATGATTTCAAATGGATGGTAAATTATACTTTTTGTTGAAAAATAATCTCAATAATTATGAATAACTGCGCTTTGTATCCATTGTTAATGTCAATGCCAGTAATTAATGTTCATTACAAATCCGCTAGACGGGAGTACAGATTAGCAACATATAATTATAAATACAATATTTATTTAAAAAAAATTTGCATTGAGTAATAGATGTCACTGATTAAGACATTGTATTTACTTAAGAATTTTTTCTGTAAATATTATTTAATTTTTAAGTTTACTATATCCTTAATGTTTATGCTTTTAATAACATTCTGACGACAATCATACCAATTTAAGATAGCTCAAGGTGTACATATGTATATAGTATGTATCATTTTACAAATATTTTATTTAAATTAAATGGTTTATTATTATTATGTATCAATGTGTCCAAAATTTAATAAAAATTAATTGATAATTCTGGGGTATGCTATCAGTTTACTCAAAGGTATTTGAGATTCCGTAAAAATAAGGTAGATGGCTCTCTCAAATAATGGAGCGATTAAATGTATTAATATCAAAAAGGTAACATATAGGTTCGAAAATTGTCGCTAAAAATATTGTCGCTGTAGCATAGTTGGATAATTCACCTTCCCCGGTTAGGAAAGAGATACAGGTTTGAATCCCGGTGGCGCAACAACAATATTTTTCGATAAAATTGATTTTATATGTATATCTTTCTAATTAATATATTTAATTCATATTTTAAATGGTTTATTGTTAATGCAATATAATAAGGGATTCTCACCTTAAAATATAGATTTTACGGAAACCGTGATGGACCTAGCAGCTGACAAGTCTTTGTATACTTTTATGTTGCTCTTCTGATAGTTAAAGTTAAGTAGTCAAACAGACTGGCCCATTTTAATATACATATGGTCACCAAATAACGTCACGAAGATGAAGAAATAGAGGAGTAATATTACTGAATCGATAACGATAACCTTCGGCGTGAAATATATATATATATAAGCGGACCTCTACTTTCGTACAATTTGCTATTTCGTACATTTTATTTCTGAATTTAAAAAAAGCGCATACGATCGGTTCGTGCTTCGAAGATGTCATTTGAACAACTTCGAAGCACTATGACATATTCATATTCCCCGGAAAGTACACTTTATTTATCAGGATTATATAAAAAGATAATATGTTATCAAATAAAATAATTTAATAAATAAATCTAGTACCAACCTAACTTAAATTGTTACAAAGATTAAAGATGTGGAAACTGATTTAATGATACAAAATTATTGGATTTTTTTTTTTTTGGAAAAACTTTTAGGATAGAACTAGTTGGTTAATTATAATATTTTGGTAATTTTACACGCTTTATTTATTTCTAACGATTCTAAATTATTCATTATTGAGGAGAGCACATTTTTATTGTGAAGTTGTAATTATTCTTTAAATACTAATTAAATGTATTAATTAGAAAGATATACATATAAAATAAATTTTATCGAAAAATATTGTTGTTGCTACCGGGATTCGAGCCTGCTCTTTCCAATACGGGGAAGGTGCATTAACCAATTATGTTACAGCAGACAGTACTTTTGACGACAAATTTTCGAACCTATATGTTACACTTTTTCAAATTAATACATCTATCGTTCCATTATTTGAAAGGCATCTATCTACTTTGTGTTTACGGAATCTCAAATATCTTTGAATGAACCAAATTAATAACAATTCATAATAAAAATAAATTAGTATTTAACGTAATATGTGTTGTGACTTTAGTACATTTTTGAGGAACCAATCATGTACGAAGTCGAGGTCCGCCTGCAGTTACCTAACTCAGATATATATTTTTCATCTGGTTATATTTCTTCTTACTGTTCAAATTAATAAAAGTTACTGTACAGTTTCAAATATTTTTCGGAATACGACATTGTTGGAAGTGACGAGCGAAAGGGAGAGGTGAGAGGTCGAGAGGGATGTCAGACGGTGACAGGTGTGCGGCAAACACACCAAACTCAATCTGACGTGTGACATCGTCTCGAGATATTGTTTTGACTGCGATAGGTCTGCGGCGTATTATATTCCAATTCTTGAGAGTTTTCAATGCCGTGAGCTCTCACCTGCCACAGTTACCTACTTCGATATTATTACTAACTATTTTATAACTTTTCCAAGCTATTTTTCGTATAACATTATAACCATCTAAACATATTATAATAATGCGAAATATACATATATGTATGTATGTATTTTTTTTTATCGTAGAGCATCTTTATTTAGTGAGTAACCCAGAAAAAAATAGCACGAAAATTGCATTAGAAATAGCGCGTTAGAAAATTTGTATATACTCTCACTTTTATTTATTTTTTGTTTATTTAAGTCACATGTAAAATATAAGCATTGATCAGCTACGAAAAAAAAACAGTTTGTTGCATATATTTTACACATATTTTAAAATGAAATGCCTGTTTTAGGGCAAATTGGTAAACAAATTACATTTCACAAAACCAAATAACTCATTGAAGGCAAA
This sequence comes from Eubasilissa splendida, assembly GCA_031772225.1. Lineage (NCBI taxonomy): Eukaryota > Metazoa > Arthropoda > Insecta > Trichoptera > Phryganeidae > Eubasilissa > Eubasilissa splendida. The sequence continues at coordinate 15,505,950 of CM062865.1, read as the reverse complement.
ACACAATTAAATAAAATACGTTATATACAAGACAATTGAACGTGAAAATATAAAAAAAGATACCAATGTGCAATACAATATGTAAAATAATTTAAGCACATGCAAGGTAGATGAAAATATGCAATATCAAAACAAACAAAATGCAGTTATAAGAATTATTTCATTACATAAAAAAGTTTACTCTCAGTATCTGCTCTTCCTAACTTCAACAACCAATTTGAAACATCTCTTTATGCCTTAATGTCAGTTAAAGTTCTAATTTTATTTCCAGTTTGATTGTATATTCCGGGAGCTTGAATGGTAAACAATCTTTGATACTTGTATATTGTGTTTTAATTTCACATTTACCGGTACCGGGATCAATACCAGGTGCTTCCAAAACCTTTCTAATAAAAATAATCATTTGGAGTTGCTTGTCCATTGCAGATCACAGTTTTTTTTTTAACAGTAATCTCGTCAATGGTAATTTTCAACTCCCGGTGAACTTGTGTCATCTTCTTTCCCATAACTCGCCACATTTAATCAACATAATATCAATTTTTTTTAACGATATGGTTTTGACTTGTGATATAATATTTAATATTCTACAATATTATTGTACTTTTTCTATAAAATATAGTTTTGACTTGATTAATGGCACAATTCACTCTTGAAGGGTGGATTGCCTATGTAAAATAAGAATAATAATCATTTAACTCTTTTTACCCTGACAGTACTTTAAAGTACAATCAACTTTATCTAGTCAAATACAAAATTAGGTTTGACGCGTATTTTTTGTGCTTTTTAATAGTTATTTTGACCTGATTTTTTTTTCTTAAATTTTCAATTTTTTCTTTTAATGTTTTAGAAAATTTATATCCTATTTTTGGTAGTATTTAATATATTTTAATTATTTGTGTATGTCGTGTAAGATCCAACTGTACTTATAAGTAATAACTTGTTGTTGTAGCATAATCGGTTAATGCATGTTCCCTGGATAGGAAGTAATTCAGATTCGAAACCCGACAGAAACAACAAATTTTTTTGATGAAATTGATTTTATATGTATATCTTTCTAATTAATACATTTAATTTGTATTTAACTAAATATTTAAATATCTTACGTACGAGATATATCATATCAGTATATATGCTATTTTTTTGAGATTCATATCAGGACATAAACTGAAAATAAAACACTTGTTTGTTTATTCTATTCGTTTCATTTACTTGACATCAACAATTTAACTCAACAACTTGGTAACTATAATGGGGGACAGCTATACAACTTTATTTACATGCGATGAAAAGGTACAACATTATTCATTCGAATTCTGAGGATTTACATACATTTTGAAAGCTTCTAATTATTCTAAGTAACCATTCAGTTTCAACACTAATGATATTTTAATGCCATGCGTAATTTATAGAAAAGAACAGCTGTATAATTTCACAATCTAAGAAGACAATACGGCAAAGATCATAGTAAAATTGGTAGAAAGAGACAAAACTCATGGACAAAACTTCGATTTGACAGTAATACTACGTATAAGGTACGCGCGCACGAACATTATCAGACCTGGAAGAGTAGCGTAGCGGTGGAGATGGACGCGTCGCATCTGGTTGACCAGGGTCGATATTTGTGGAGGTGTCTCATCTGATTGAAAGAATTAAGAAGAAAGTGGCGCAAGTCATCCAGCTCCACGGGAAGAAATGTGTTGAATAATGATTGGTGTAAGATCTCACCTAAGACCGTGAGAATATGCACGAGTGTGACCGAGACAGAGGGGTGTGGCACATCCTCTCCGTCTATCCCCGAAGAAACTTTGTGACGTAAGTTACCTAGGTTGATTTTGGCCAGGGGTGAGAAACATTTTAAGAACTGCATTTCATAAAAAAAAAAGAATTATCATAAAATTAGAATATAGATCACATTTAATAACTTATGATACAATGAAACCTACTAATGATGTTTCATATATCTGTGAAATATGAAGAAGTGGTACAAATTCGGCTTCTCAGTCTAAAGGACTTCTATTGTTCATATTCAATGATGCTGTCTGAACAGTCTTCAATAAATACCATTCTTTATTCTTCTTTATTCACCCTTTAGGGAGTGTGTTTATGTTTTACACAGGGTCCTAAAGAGAATCTATGCAAAATTTACATTTGATCGATTAAAAGTTATTTATACATATATAATATTTGAACAGCTGCATGTTACATATATTTTACACACATTTTAAAATGCATTGCCCAACTAGGCCAGCCTGTTTTAGGGAAAATTGGTTAACAAATACATTTTACAAAACCAAAACTCATTGAAGGCAAAACACGATAAAATCGAATCCGTAATATACAAGGTAACGTTAACGTGAAAATATTTTAAAATATACATATAAAAAAGAGAAAAAAAAAATACTAATGTGCATATAATGTGGAAAATATGCAAGATCAAAACACACAAATAAGAATTATTTCATTTTATAAAAAAGTTTACTCTCAGTATCTGCTCTTCCTAATTTCAACAACCAATTTGAAACATCCCTTTTAAAAGCCTTAATGTCAGTTAATGAATAAGACAGATATTAAATTTAATATATGATACCCCCCCGTAACAACACTGCATATCGGTTTTTACAAATGTGGATAAATAGACGGAGCGTCGGCTGTCTTGAATGATAAACAGTGTTGTTGCAGGAAAACTCACAAATTGTGGGTAATGGTATTTTTATTTATTTTGTATGGTTATTTAATATACCATTCAATACACACGTGGTAGCATTCATAACTAAGATCTGACCAAAACCGATATACAGTGTTGCCGCAAGAAAAGTCTCATGTGTTAAATAGCCCTATTGCAATTTTAAATATATAAAAAGCTGATTTTAGTATAGAAAAGATAAAGAAAGGATCGCTTAGGTGGTTTGTTAATATGGAACGGATGAATGAGGAGAGAATGGTAAGACAGATATATGACGCAAGTGTTGATGGCACCAGAAATAGAGGACGTCTGCGGAAGACTTGGCATGCCCAGGTAAACCAGATTCTGGAGGATGGTCCTGTTAGAAGCCCCAATAAATGGCGAGCTTGCATGAAAAAATGTATAAATGCGGATGAGGTGAGAATTGTGTCAGAACAGAAGAGTGTGGCGTTTTATCTTCTCTGCCTATCCTCGCAGAGAAACGTTATGATGGTAAGTTAGTTAAAAATTAAAAATATTTTCCATAATGTGATGACTTTCGAAGTATCACCAGATTCCCTTGGGGTTCTATCCTATACACATCAGTGATAGACTAGTTATACAGAAGAAGCTGTAAGCTGTTCCCCTAGAAACTGGCCTCTTATAAAGTTTGTCCCCCACCACTCATTTACTCACTTTCATGACACACACACACACATACACGTACATTTACAAGTGACAGTTCTCACATATGATAACTCTAATAATTGGCAATTTTATTAGAAAAAAATAACATCAGTAGATACAATCCAATAGGTGAGCGCTGATTTAACTCTTTCGAGTGTTCGCGCGCCGCAGGTTCGGCTCCGCCAGCGGGGCCGAGCGCCGCCACAATAGTTACCCCGCTCCGGACTATCGACCCGGCCGACCTGAAGTTATTTGAAAATTTCCAAACAATGGCGGAAGAAATTTGAAAGTTTAATAACTTGTAATTCTGTCCGCCCGAGTATTGCGGGCCCTATAACTTCATTACCAATATTGATTCGATGTTAGAATGAAGAGTGTGATGCGCCGAGTAGCCATAATTCTCGGAAAACGAAAGAATTCCTCAATAATATCATATTTGTGATGAATTTGAAAAGCTTTCAAACTTTATTTTTCCTTTCATTTTAATTCTTCTTTGGAACTCGGATCGGTATAACGTTAATCCTAAAGTGAAAAGTATTTTAATATAATTAAGCTGTTTGAATTGGACGCCTTTGAGATGTGGTGATGGAGACGGAAGCTGCGAACATGGCACACGCATGTCTCTGTATTCCAGAAGTTCTAAAAATATAGAAAGACTTTCGGCAATATGGATGAAAATGATTTATTGGGGTTGTAATTATATTTATCGATCGGAAGGTTCGATGGGTGGATGCTGGGGACCTATATCTCCTAGCTCTCCACTATATTCAGATGAGGAATATATTATGTGTGTGTAAATGTGGCTAGCATAGGTGAAACAAATAATTAATAAATTACATTCACATTATTTTGAGTATGTCCATTTTTTTGCAAAAACACAATTACTGGATTTTATCCCCAGGGGATCATTCATCATATATACAGATAAAAAATATAGCTCTCATACTTTAATCAATAAAGATTCTCATTAAGGACATCTACGCTGTTTCAGGGGAATGAATATAAAATTTCAAACCATAGATGGCGATAGCGTAGTTGTAAAAAATACTTGAAAGGTTTCTACGTGCTAAAGAAATATATATAACTTTGATAGATATGGAATTCGCCCATAGGTAGAATTGGTGAATGTTACATTGTGTAAAATTATCACTCAATCCAGCCGAAAACAGATCGTAAGCCATGTAATACCTATGACTTCCATACTTCCCATTTGAAAATAATGGCATCGTTTCCATGAGACATCTATAATATGTATAAATAACTTATAGTTGATAGGCGTGTATAAAAGCTGGTGGCACAATTCATGGAACACAAATTGAGGTGCAAGTAAAGATAAAGTCTATAATGAGAAGTGTTCACTGTAGGTATGTTCGGGAAGCTACCCGAGAGAGAAGTGAGGCTGAAAGGTTGATTTGCTGGGCGGCTTCAGGTAGTTGCGTTCAGGACCTGTTGGCGATGTTTCTAGTTGCGGAAGCGATATACCTCGATAGATTTCAATATACTTTAGACATAGGGAAAGCGAGCATGAAAAGGGTCTCTTGCAAAATGGATAGACCAAATAAAGAAGTAAACATGTTCTTCTTTAAATATTGCCATTAAGACCGGAAAGAATGGAGGCGTATTGTGCCACACCAAGTTTTAGATATTTCAAGGGACCATGACGCTCAGCATTGAGCATTCATCAAGAAAAAGAAGCTGTTTAATTTATTTTCAAGCATTAATTATGTATTTATTCATCTATTTTACAACGCCCACGAGGACTTTTACATTACATTTTAAATATTATTTATTTATAAAACTGAGATTATCACTTAGAAAAAAATCTACCAATCGATAAAATATAGTCTAGATGTCTCGTACGAAGTATAGCACGTACAATGTCGAAAATTCAACGTGAAATTACATTTGTAACTCATTTTTTCTTCAAAAAAGTTCAAGTTCGCGTTCCGATCGATGAAAACTATATGTTGTTTCGCCATCGAAAATCTATCTACTTAAATATATATTTTTTTGTGTATATTTTCAAGTGATTCGTCTAATTTAAGTCAAAGAATTAAGTCCCGTGTCCACCGAAGGAGACACGATGAGATAATCTCAGATATTTAGTTGAGATACATCTAAATACCATGTACGTATTGAGATTTCGATCAGATATCAGCTTGAGATTGGTTGAATGAGACAAAATTTCAAACCAATGAACACGACGTTCGATCTGACAGCCAGATTTGATACGTGTACCCACACAAACGTCACCTAAAACCACCATAGATCTATACAGCAGTCAATTCTAAAAGTTAGCATAATCATTAAATTTTAATATTAATACAAGTAGTAAAAAAATACAAACATTTTTCCAGTTTTAACTGCTGCTGAGTAGATTCAAAATTGCTCAACTGGCAAACGACAGTATCATTTCACGTTTGACGCATTCTACTCCTTTACATTTAGAAATAATAATTGTAATAGTGTGAGTAATACCATACGTAATATGCACATTGTAACAGTGTGTAGTTGTTGCTCTGCGTTTTAATTGGTCAGTGGGCGTGTTTATCGTTTGAAATTAATTAAAAATACGGTATCCTGGAAAAAGATGTACGAAATGTTTGAATATTGTAAATTAGGAATGTTTATATTTATAAAACAAATAATCGATATCTCATTGAGACGAAACTATTTTTTATTAATGGAAAAATATGGAAGTATGGGTGATTACAGGGCTTACGACCAGTTTTCGGCTGGCTTAAGTGATCACTGTACACAATGTAACGGTCATCATTCCACCCAATCAACCTCCATATATATCAAATTTTTGAAAGTTCTATATATGTTAATATGTGGAAACACTTCGAATAAAGTGATCACTTAAGCCAGCCGATGGCAGGATGTAAGTCCTGTAATTACCCATACTTCCATATTTTTTCATTAAAGATAATAAAAAAATGCTAAAAAAACAGTGCCATTGTAGGTGAAAATCCAGTAATTGTGTGTTCTTAAACATATTCAAATATTGCTTATATTAATATTTTTTTGTATTTTTATATTATTACCAACGTTTGTCTTAGTTGAATGTATTTATTGCTTTTTCCAATGTTGTAAATAAAGGGTGTCCAGCGTAAAATTTTAAAGTTCAATATTAAATAAAATGAAAATTACAATGTTATTCTAATATTTTATTTAAACAAAATGAAGTTTAACGATGCGGATTTTACATTTTATAAACAATATCGTCTAAATGCCGTCCATTTCTCTCAAGACACTCTTGCAATCGGACTCTCAAATTTGCGAACACGCGAGAGCAAAGCGTTGGTTCAATGGCAGCAACTTTACGGTGGGTATTTTCTTGTAGTGCCTGAATTGTTCGAGGATTGTTGCTGTAAACTCTCGACTTAAGGTATCCCCACAAAAAAAGTTGCACGGTGTAAGGTCCGGTGACCGAGGTGCCCAGGGTATGTCTCCGTCCTTGCTGATTAATTTATTGGCAAAAATTCTCCTCACCTTCTTCATTGAAACCGCCCCGTCTTGCTGAAATTGTGTTTTGTTGTTGAACTCGGGAAACAGCTTACTAAAAACTTGTCAATCGTTTGGCAATACACGTCAGCAGTGACTGTCTCTCGCTGGTTAAAAAAATAAAGGCCAATTATCCCTCGAGCAGAAATTGCAAACCATACTGTCGCTTTTGGACAATGCTAACGTTTTTGATGGCGTTTTCGGCACCAGTATCTCATGTTCTGTTTATTAACATAGCCATCGATATGAAAATGTGCTTCGTCAGTAAACAATATGTTTCCAAGCGTTCATTATGTTCTAAAACGTTCCAGCATCGTTCTCGTTAAGATTTCACGTAAAGAATAGTCATTTTCGTTGAGAAACTGCACGATTTGCAGTTTGTTCCACATGTTCTAGTGCCGCTGCTGACGTTGATGGTCCCGGAGAAGTTTGGTCAACCATAAACTTTTTATCTGAACTTTTGAACCCAACACCAGATAAGTTGCGTGCTCGGTCCATCACTTACTCGTCGAATATTAAAGTGAGTATAAAAAGCGCGACGCGCACGAACCAATGTATCACCGCACTTTAAATATTGCTCAACCGCGAATGCACGGTGTATTTCCGACCAAAAACTCATTGCGAATGGAAAATCCGCAAATTTCGCGCGTCGAACCACACCCCTCACACTTACCTCACCCTGATGGTTTACGAGCAATTACAATTTAATTTTGAAATTTTTCCGCTGGAAACTTTATATAACTACGCACTTAGACTATAAAAGCCATATATTAAAAATAAATATTCCTAAAAGCATTATCTACCGTTTTTTCTCTGTACATAAAAATACTTAACCCAATTTCTATCACATATACACGGCGAAGGAAAACATAAAGTATATATCGCAAAAAAGAACGGTGTACATGAAATATGAGATCTGTATGTATTGTGTTTTATTTCCTACGAGTTTTCCAACACCATATAATTTATTTAATATTTAAAAATTATTAGGTAAAATAAGAAAAGGATTACATGTTTTTGAAACGGGCTGTTACAGATATAAATGCAATTATTATTTTTAGATGTTAACTGATTTGTATGAAGCAAGGCGAGAGACAGTGAAAACGGGGACTAAGAAAGTTGAGAGTTGTCTCCGAAGAATCTTATGGGAATAAAATATCTCAGAGATTGTCTCGAGTCGAAAATCTCTTAAAAATACCATTCGTAGACACGGGCCATTATGTTCTAAAATAATTGCTAAACTTCACAGATAACAAGAAAGATCCCATTTCTCGAATTATAGCATTATTTCTTAATTCATGAACTGTGCCAAATTAATTGCTATCCGCTGACTGGCTGTGGCACTAACAGGAAGAGTTGGCTGAGCTGGCCCCGTCCGCTTGACTCGGGTGACTACTTTACCAGAAAAATAAAACGAGGGTGAGAGGTTCGGAGTGTTTACACTGCGAGGCGACCACCCCTCGCGTGAAGAAATGACGTTACGGAGCATAAATCTCTCGGCACATTTTATCACATTGTCGTCGGCGTGCCACCGTGATCTTATTATCACAGTACTCGGCTCATCTTGTCAGCAGTGTTATCGCATATACCTGGTTCAATTATATGCGTGACTGCACTCTGAAATGCAGCGAGACTCAATGGGCCATGGTCCTAATGCTCCAGCTTCTTAGCTAATTTGATACAGAATGACAATTAAGTTGATGGTAACGAAGTTGACATAAAATATAAATTATGTTGATGGTAATTAAGTTGACACAAAATGACAATACATTGTTAGTAACGAAGTTAATACAGAATTACAATTAAGTTAATGGTAAGGAAGTTGATACAGAATTCAATCAATTAATTCTGTATCTACATAGTTTAGTGGGTAACTAAAAAAAATTGATTTGCAATGGAAAAAAAAGAGATGCTAATTAAATGTATTAATTATAAAGATATATAAATAAAATTAATTTTATCGAAAAATATTGTTCTTGCTATCGGGATTCGAACCTGGATCGCTTTCCAAACCGAAGAACGTACAGTACAACGCAGACAAATTTTCGAACCCATATATTACGCTTTTCAAATTAATTCATCTATCGTTCTATTATTTGAACGCTAGAATAAACGATTCATTTCAACCTATGTTCTGAATAATTACAACTTCACAATAAGAATGTGCCCTCCTTAATAATTTATAAGTTGAATCAATGTGTCCAAAAGTTTAATAAAAAATAATTCTGCCGTCTGCTATCGGTTTACTCAAAGGTATTTGAGATTCCGTAAAAAACAAAGTAGATGGCTTGCAAATAATGAAACAGGAAAGTGTAACATGTAGGTTCAAAAATTTGTCGTCAAAAGTGTGTCTATAGCAACTGAAAAAAATCCCGACAATTGAATACCGAAAAATTGCGACTATGGTCTGGTAGCATTAACGGGGTACTATTATATTGACTTTTCAATAATGAAGATGAAAGTAGACGAAGAATAGGTCGCAGAGCAATGCAGAGTATGGTTTACTTACTTACTTACCACCACGGCGATACCCTGAGGGGGTAGGTAGAGAGAATACAGCGCCACACTCTTTTGTCCTGACATACAATTCTCGTCTCATCCACATTCATACATCTTCTCATACAAGCTCGCCGATTATTGTGGCTTCTAACAGGACCATCTGGTTTACCTGGTCGTGCCAAGTCATCTGGGGACGTCCTCTATTTCTGGTACCATCGACCAAACCACCTAAGCGATCCTTTTTTAATCTTACTCACTACATTAAGATCAGCTTTACATTCTTTTCTAATTTCTTCATTCCTTACTCTGTCATAAATGGATTTGACATATATACGCCTAGGTGATCTCATTTCCACTGCATTCAGTCTACTTTAATTCCTCTTCTGCCGGCTCCTGGCCTCACTCTCATACATCAGTGTCGGTACCAGGACTCCATTGAGGTGATGGCAAGTTTTCTTTAGATATAATTCCATTCAAAGCACTGTTCACTTTATTCCCTGCAGTCATCTTCCTTCCTTGAGATATATTTCTCAGTCTTTCTGTTTCTATCAAACAAACTTTCTAAATACACAAACTCATCTACTTGTCCCAAACACATGTTATATATTTACATAGTATGGGCAGTGTAAGAATGCGGTTGAAATTATCTGAGCACTTGAAGAAGGGGTGTTGCCTAATCCAATGTGATGCCAATCAGCATTCATTTAAATTATTCATTGCTTACAAGCGAGTCTGTCTATTTTGTTGCATGAGACCGCTATTTAATATATTCAATCCAATCAGCCGGATGCGCGTACCAGAAATCCCAGCCACGTTCTTACACTGGCCATACTCTAAATAAATACCTATTTATTTTCGGGGAATCTCTTCTTCCTACGGGAAGCGTCCAGTGCAAAACCGGTGTAGGTGTATTCTGATGGTGGTGAGATTTTTTTTTATGAAAAGATTTTTTGTTGTAAAGTTGCAATTTGCAGATACATTTATATCCATTTGTTACATTTAATAAACTCAAAAACATAACTATTAATCAGTCACCGTTTAAACAATTCATATCATTCTTACAGATAAGATAGGTTAATATCGATAAGCCATTTTTTAATAATTTCTTCTAAATTGGGAGAAAGCGTGCTCTGTTGTAAAGACTCGGGTAGTTTATTTTTTATTAGGAGAACACATTCTTATCGTGAAGTTGTAATTATTCAGAACATAGGTCTGTGATATTTATATATATATATCCAGATTCGAATCCCGGTGGCGCAATAACAATATTTTTCGATAAAATTGATTTTATATGTATATCTTTCTAATTAATATATTTAATTCATATTTAAAATATCACAGACCTATGTTCTGAATAATTACAACTTCACAATAAGAATGTGTTCTCCTTATAATAAAGTTGTATCAATGTGTGCAAAATTTTATAAAAATGATTTCGTAAATATAAGATAGATGGCTCTTTCAAATAATGGAACGATTAAATGTATTAATATCAAAAAGGTAAGGGATGCGGCTTAGATAAGGCGGTTAGAAAATTTGTCGCTAAATATCGTCGCTGTAGCATAGTTGGCTAAGCATCTTCCCCGGTTTGGAAAGAGATCCAGGTTCGAATCCCGGTGGCGCAACAACAATAATCTTTCTGATTAATATATTTAATTTATATTTAGTTTATTTTTTATTGTAGGAAAAACAAATTCTATTGTCCTCGATCCGATACTTATTGGTGATTTTGAGAATCGATAGATTCAGATTAGCTACATCTCTTGTATTTTTTCTGTGTGAAACCACCATTTTTAGAGCAGCGTTGTTATAATTGTATTTTATAAAAAACTAACGGTAACAGCCCGTGTACAGGAAGAACGTTTACAGAAGAATATAACAATTTTAGATTATGCCTCAATTTAAATGCTTTCAGGGTTACAATTTTTTTTTCACTATGGCTGTTTGAAGATTTTGTATTTGTTTTATATTTGAGTTACAGGAGTGACCCCACGATAGGATCCCATATCTTAATAATGACTAGACCAAATAAAAATTTATTATTCGTAAAACCGGCTTCGGGATTACGTAATGAGTTTTGTAGAATCTCGCTAACAATGACTTGAGATTGGAGCAAATCTTATTTATTTGCAAATTCCATTTAAAGTGTTCATCAATAATTAAACTAATGTATTTATGCGATTTAACAAACGAGGTAGTTTAAAACTTATTAGTTAGAATATACGTAAATTTAAAAAAAAAAAACTAGTAATATTCACATTGACGTTTACGGTGAAACATCCCTGTTTTACCGACACTGTTTATATTAGATATATCATATATCTGTCGGTAGGTACTTCACAACGCAAACTGTTAGGAATCATTGTCAAGTGTTGTCAATTGATATATTATACTATATATGAAGGAGTTCACACGATTCCTGTCTCTTCAAGTTAGCGTAAAAGCCTCTTGAACATAATCTAAATAAACAACAAGCTTTACTAATTATTATTATTACTATCCAGTATATCAATTTATTCTGCAAGAACTACACGTTAAAGATATACTTTGGACACTCGACTTCGTCTGAGAGGGATCCTCTAATTTTTTGGTCATCTTGCGAAAAGGGAGGAGCGTTATTGTTAGCTACTAACAAATATAACACATTCTTATTGTGAAGTTATAATTATTCGGAACATAAGTCTGCGATATTTTAAATACTAATTAAATGTATTATTTAAAAAGATATACACATAAAATAAATTTTATCGAAAAATATTATTGTTGCGCTACCGAGATTCGAAACTGGATCTCTTTTCCAATCTGGGGAAGGTGCATTGCCAACTATGCTACAGCGACAGTACTTTTGACGACTAATTTTTCAAATTAATACATCTATCGTTTCATTATTTGAAAGCCATTATTCAACATTTTTGGATAAAATTGATTTTATATGTCTATATTTATAATTAATATATTTAATTAGAAAAAATATTTAGTTGCTACTGGGATACGGACCTGGACCTTTTGGAAAATTTGTCGTCAAATGTTCGAATCCCGGTAGCGCAACAACAATATTTTTCGATAAAATTGATTTTATATGTACATCTTTTTAATTAATACATTTAATTAGTATTTAAATATAGTACCTATTTAATACATGTTTTAAGTGCACTTTCCACCAATGTATACAATATTTAAAAAAAAATACATCAACTGAAAAATATATCAATTAATACAGAATACTAGAGCAACTAAAAACGATATTATGTATATAGGAGGGGATGAGATATTGGGAATTTGATAAAAAATTGTTCCCACCCCCTGAACGCTGAGAATCAATACCTCTGAGAAGACGCCCTGGTTAATATTATGGCGTGAGGTATTTGGTACATTTTGCAGTAGATTAAAAATATACAGATTGTCAAGCGAAATATATTTTTTATGATTTAAATTTTTTTAACGCCGCATCCCTTATCTTAACGCAGTAAGGGAGGGGGGTAAGCAGACGGTATCGTCTACGAAAAGTAACAACCCCTTCCTGTATTTGCAATGAAGACACCCTAAGGGTTGCATGACTCTGAAGATGCGCTTTTAAAAGTACCTACATAAGGGATGTAACGCGATAGATAGTGATATTTTTATATTCGGAAAAATACTCGCGTCTTCCATTCGATCTTTAAAACCTCAAATAAAACGTTCTAGATAAAACTTAAAATAATATTATTTAATAATTGTCGTTAAAAGTACAGTCGCTGTAGCATAGTTGGATAATACACCTTCCACGGTTTGGAAGAGATCCAAGTTCAGATTCCGGTAGCGCAACAACAATATTTTTCGATGAAATTGATTTTATACGTATATCTTTCTAATTCATACATTTAATTGGTATTTAAAATATTTGTTCTGAATAATTACAACAGTGTGTTCTCGTTAATAATATTTGTATGAATATTTAATAGTAACTTGAACAATATACATGGGACGCGAATGATATATTATTATTATAAGTTCTAAAGACACGATATACGATGTCATCAACATCAGCTATTGTCAGTTCACCGCCAAACAATGGCCCGATATCGTCACTTAATAGTCTACGCCAATCTCAGTAATGTCCCGTTGCTCTTCAATTATGTCATCTACCGACGAGAATTTAGGAGTTCTAAAAACCGTTTTTTCTAGTCGTCTGTCTTGTTCATGAATATCTCGTTTATCTCGTGGATACCATTAAAGAATATTCTTTGTGTTGTGGATACTATTAAAAAATATTCTTTGTCTATCGATTATGTATTTTATTTAGGGAGATTCTTGGAGTTTCTTAAGTTTTTATTCCGACACTGTCTCAAAGTGTGTTATTTTCTTTCGAGTTGTAATTGAATTTAAATAACTAAATACAAAATGATAGAAAGAGTCAAAGCGGACTGCTTTAGTAGCGGAAATAGAGTAAAATAATAATTTCCATCTTCAAGAGAATTGTTTATTATGCGGAAAACGTGTCTCTGAGAAAAGTAATAAGACTGTAAAATTAAAATTAATTAATTCTGATGAAACGTGACGTCCTTTCGTGTAAAGGTTAGTGCAGTCCTTTGCAATTATACAGAACGCCACGCAACGTCTCCGAAGGCCTCAGCGGTAAAATCAAACAGATTGAATTTAAAAATATTTTTGAGGTTATTAATTATAATTAATAAAAAACAATCAGCTATCTCCGATGTTGTGATGGAGCAGTGGGCCCTAGGCATCTGCATAGCAAATAAATTTCTGAGATTTGTCAATCATAAACTGAATATATCAAGAGAACAATTAAATTATAAATTGATAGCCGTGATTTATTACAGCTAATCAACTTTCATATACCTGCCAGAAATATTAGAATCATTTTACCATATTACTGTAACAATATTGGGACCGTTGCTCAGTTTACATTATATAGAATTCAACTAGTATGCAGACGTTGCTGATGTATGGAACATAGCATTACCGGAATACAGAGAAAGATCAGACGGACTGATTTGAGAACAACACAAGCTACAAATAATGTTAATTAATATTTACATTTATAAATAAAGAAAAAAACAAATTTTCCTTATGTATATTTAATTATTATGCATGTGTATAACAAATAAATTTTTTTTAAAATGGTGCTTGACAAAATTTCTATACTTGTGAACTTTATATAATTTTTATTTTTTACATTTTTTTGTATTTAATGATTTTGACTTTTTTTTATTTTACTTTATGTATTACTGTTATATATTATGTCTCGAGTAAAAGGCTCATTTAGAGCTGTTAATTTAAAGAAAATAAGATCTTGGATATTTATAAAAATAGGTTTTATATATATATTTTTTTTAAATATTTTCGAATTTGTCCATGTAATGTTTGCCATACGTGTCTGTTCTGGACACCAACTAGAAGTGACTATTCCTGCTTATTGTTTATTATTTGCTGGAAATAATTTTATCTTGCGATTCCTCTTTACATTTTTCCTTTGATCTTTTCTCAATTCCATTTCTGAGATATGCATTGTGTCTAAAAATGTATCCTATCCATTGGCCTCTTTAATTTATGTTGAAAAAAGTTACTTTATTCAAAAAGCGAAAACTGATTGTTCGATCGATGGAAAAAAAAATTTACTCATCGAAAATACATTTAAGAGTAAATAAATTTTACTCTCCAATATCGGATGGTAAAAACAGTAAATCGTTAGTTAAAAACAGCTGTTTCAAAGGTCACCCGTCACATTGGTACTTTGCAGTACACGACAATGAATCGTTCAATATCCCGCTATTTTAGTGATGAGAGTTCGTCCGATGATGGTCTCGCTGTTGAATTTATATTAGACCGAAGATTTATCGCCAGCAGAGTGACAGATTTAGAATGCAGGGGTGAATAAAGCATACAATTGTACGTATTGTCAATGGTGAATATTTCAAATGAATCAAATTTTTAGATTAGATTCTCAGATATTTAATGATAATTCGTCTTGACACACTATTAAGCGGGATTGACTTTGATAATAGTAAACTCGACGTTGGGACAACTCGCAAACGTTTTTTACCAAGGTTAAATGTTACTATAGTACAAATTTATTACAGATTAAACAACCTGCTCGAAGTGTAAAATATATTTTTGAAAAAATAATATTTTTCCCAATGTACATATTTAACCCGTTATGATTGGATGACATTGCGCACGTGCAATTGTAACACCTAATAAACTTACTTTTAATGATTGATACCCGCGACGCACATCAAATCTTTGAAAAGGATCAAATATTTTATAATTATCAAATATATAATATCATAAATTTTCCAATAAAATAATAAAAGTGAGTAATATTATAATAATAACGTGTAATTTATATTTTTTTCAGTACAACTATCATTGCAATCTAAGAATGATGACGATATCGATATTACTGATATACAAATAAACGGTATTATTATATTATATATAAGATAACATCCTTGGCGATACCTACAAAATTTTTCGGACCGAAATTGGTTTACTCGTTACTGACCTCCGCTATTTGCCATTCGACCTTAGAGAGAGAATTCTTTTTTCCAGGATTTTTTTTTTTGAGAAAAAATGTATCGTTTTTCTCTCAATCGGTTCACAAGAACAGTATGTATCTATTGTTATAGTACAACAGTACACCAGTAGATACATCGACGAAAAAAGTAACGGCGTCACGTGGTGCGGGGCAAGCCCCCGGCGCAACTGGTACAAATTTGGGAACAGAAACATCAGCGGATGTGGATGACGTAATGATTTATTGTTTTGTGAGAGAATTTTAAGGTTAATGTTCTCTCTGATTTATTTATCTACTAAGGAAAAGTCTTAAGTTTTTTTTAGCTAGTTTAAAATGATTTGCGGATGGTTTTCAGCTTATCAATAAAATAAATAATATACCTCATTAAGACCCGTGTCGATGGAAGGAGACACTAATGAGAGATGAGATTTTGATTTGGAGACAGATTCAGAGGTCAGTTTGAGATTGGTAAAAGAGAGACAAAATTTCAAACCAATATACACGACAGTACGACGATCTGACAGCAAGTCGTACATTTACGATACGTACAACAGTCTATTCTGAAAGTTAGCACAAGTCATTAAACATTAATATTAATATAGTATATAAAAATAGTAAAATTACAAACATTTTTCCAGTTTTAACTGTTGCTGGGGAGATTCTAAATCACTCAACTGGCGAACGACAGTGGCATTTGACGTTTGACATGTGTCAAACGTGAAATAAGCGAATCTATGAGACATGGTACTATGGAATCAAAGCAAAACAGTCTCAATTAGAAAACCTTATTCGTAGACATGGGTCATAAAATATTAAATAATGTCACAAACACACGGATGCCACTTGACGATGTTAAATCCATTTATTAAGGTTCTACATCATTAAAGGTTTTGCAAAGAATTTGTTTCTTTTTAATATAAATTTGAGTCATAAATTTTTCGGAGAAAATTGGATAAATGTTTTAATATACATTCACTTTGTCAAAATGATGAGAATTCTTTGCAACTTGTGGAAACACAGGCACCGGTAAAAAAGTTTCATTTTAATTTGATTATTTGCTGATAAAAGTAAAACTCGTGAAGGTTTCACATTTTACATGGCAAGTTTTTGTGACATGAACACAAGTGATATTTTAAATACTAATTAAATGTATTAATTTGAAAGATATATATAAAATCAATTTGTGTAATCCGGGTAAGGTGCATTAACCAATTATGCTACAGCAGACAGTACTTTTGACGACAAATTTACGAACCCGTATGTTACATTTTTAAAATTAATTCATCTATTGTTTCATTATTTGCAAACCGTCTACTTTGTTTTAACGGAATCTCAAATACCTTTGAGTAAACCGATAGCAGATACATTGATACAACTTATATATTATTAAGAGGAACGCATTCTTATTGTGGCCAGAGTTAACAGTTCATTTAATTCTGGCGTCTAGGTTAATACACCTTCCCCGGATTGGAAGAGATCCAGGTTCAAATCCCGGTAGCAACAACAATATTTTTCGATAAAATTGATTTTGTACGTATATCTTTTTAATTAATACATTTAATTGGTATTTAAAATAACACAGAGATATGTTCGGAATAATTACAACTTCACAATGAGAATGTGTTCTCCTTAATAAGAATACAGTATTTGTTTAATGAACCGTAAACGAACGAATATTTTCCGGTAGTGCCAAGAATACCGTACAGAGCCGAATGATACTGATATTGATGTCACTTGTCTCTTCGATTTGTGAGAAAGCCGGAGATGACTTTGCAAATAACTCTGGAATGATGATAAATGGAATGCTTAATAGCTCCATGTCAAATTATTAGACTCACTGAAAAAAAACTTATATTTCTAAGAAACAGCCGATTTATTTTTAAACTATACATGTTATTTAATTTTTCTTCCACATTTGTTTATTATGCTGTTAATACTCACTCCAAACTACACTACAAATACCATTAAATGGCATTAAATAACAGCTAACTTCAAAACAAATGCAGAAATATAATTATACCCGTACGAAAACTGTTCAAGAGTGTTGATAGAATGAAGAAAACCCCAAAGGGTTCCCCACCCTATCCCGAAATCGTTTCGATTCCACTCAACAAAGCAAGGTGTGCAATATTTAAAAAAAAATTAAAGTTTGTTTTTAGACTATATTTTTAAGTTAGAGCAGCCCCTTCATATTTTTTTTTTCTATTTCTTTATTATTACAATTTATATTTTTTACTTTTTCCTATTACATTCAGTTATTAACATCCTAATACCACCATAGGTCGGCTCCGGCATCATCGTACCATAGCCACAGCTGTACAATTTGACGTGAAACTCATTATCACATTAAATTCAGAAGGCAGTTGGAGAGAAGCTATAGAAATCATGCACCCCCAAAAGGGGAGGGTAGACGTCACATTTACGTGTTGCAGTAGCAAAACTCGGTCACAGTTCGGCAGAAATTCACCTTGTCCAGGTGGCAAGAGGTGTGAGGGAGAGCCATCGAAATGCTCCGTTAGGTCTCTCTAGCCACCGCTCCTCCCGGCATCGTCCATCCCAGCAACCCCCAGCGGGAGACCCACACCCTAATAAATACCCGAAAATGTCCGAGATTCCTTTAATTTCTTAATAGGTCATCGTTTCGGGGGATCCGATGACCTGTTCCTTCTAATCCCGCAATCATTATTGATTATAATAATAAATGTGAAAGAAAAAAAATTATTTCAATTGTCAATCTCAGAAAAATATGATTTTTAGAGTGAATCTAATAATTTGGGTAATGAGCTGTACACAAATGATGGGTTAACTGAAACAAATTGATCAGATACAAAGAAAACTGATACAAGAGTGGCGTGTCGCGCAGGAGTGGTACGTCGCAAAAGGGTTGGTATTTTAAAAACTAAAATTAGTAGTATAAAAATATTACCATTATCGTGATCATTGGCGGGATTCTTGGAGTCATCTTGTAGCTGTGCCCCCTTTCCCACCTCTCTCATGATGCTCTGTAAAATAAAAATAAAAATACATTATTATAAAATTAAAATTAATGTAAATTCAGCAGGTAACCACCCGCTGAGACCGGAAAATTATTCATGTTTATCACGGTTTAAAAAAATATTAAGAATGTTTAAGTGGCATGCTCGCATGTCATAACTATTATTGATAGTGATGAGAAAAATGCTACTCTCGACTCACTGGTGTGGTTGTGATCGGTATTCGATAATATCAATGATTGAAAACTGTGACTGTGATCACAGTTTCATTACTATAACAATTCATTACAAGTAACATAAAACAATCAACAGTGTCGATTAGAAAAATAATTAAATAAACATTCAATTATTGCCTTAACAACGTAAATTATTTTGCTATTGTATTTTTTTTGTTTTTAAAATAAAAATAAATTAAATATTTACGTAAATTGTTATTCTACTTCTATGTTCTTAAAAAATGCTGTGATTTGTAAAATGATACACCACGCATCGGTTGAACCAATATTACAATACGGAATAATAGGTTGGGGAGGAACTCATCTCATACATCTCAGGCCTATATTTACTAATCTAAATATAATAAGAAAAATAATACTAAAAGAGGCTTTAAATTTATTTTCCCTATACAAAATAAAATAAATAATAATTTAAAAAAATTTAAATGACATTCAATATATACCACAACTTTGAGACTAGAAAATCTAATGAACACTTTATTTAAAAAATATTTAAATTAAAAATATGTTGTATAACCAACTGCCAAATTTAATTAAATTTGCAGCATATATAAACAAACGTACACAAAAAAGATGTTGTAGAATGGGTTAACGGATCTTCAAAATAAATAAATAATATTTTCGTAGAAAGCAATCACTTTGTAGTTTGATATGTATTCTGTCTCTGTCTTTCACATGTAATTTTATATTCTATCGCACTCTTTTTGTATTTATGGTCAGTTTTAAATACGTCCTGATGAAGCTTGAGATAAGCGAAAACGGTTGACGTATAATAAATTTCGTGGTCTCATACGAAGTGATTGTTATTTTGTTTAATATAAATAAATAAATAATCAACATTTTCTATAAAATATTATTTTGTTATTAAATTTCACATTGTATTAATATAGATCATGACCATGTTTTTATATAAATTTAATGTCCGATAACCACCCTCATAATTCAATTATTTGGGGGTACGTAGCTCTATTTGTTGCATGTATATTTTATTTGTAACAGTTGTTGTTCTAATTAAATAAATATGAAAGTTACCGTCAATATTGGAAGATTATTTCTAGATTCTAATGTAAATAAAAATAATTGAGCAAGAACACCGATTTTAATTGTTCTGAACATTAAAATACTTATCAGTAGCCATACAAGTCTGATCAAAATTATGAAACTACTAAAAACGGCCTACTATTATAATGCGATGGCTCGATTGAAGGTTTACCGAGTTAATTTATCATGTTTTTTTACGAGCTTAGTTTACCGACATAATTTATCACTGTTCTTTGTATGAGTTTAGTTTACTAAGTTAAATTATCATATTTATTTGTATGCTCAAAGTAAATGATGTAATAATACCGTATTGTTAAAATGTTATTTAAATATAAAGTGAACAAACCATAGAAGTTGATTGATCGACGCTTCGACGCAACGCGGCGAAACATTTTGACAGTTGTCCTTTACAGCCTTCAAATTTCAAATACGTCCAGAAGGGAGGCAAAGTAACGTCAAACGATTATTATTATTAATTATTTAGATACTTCAATTTCCCAAGTAATCAAAAACAATCACCAATGATGTAAGTTACATTTTCTCAGTCTTAAATATTACTTTCTATTAAATATTTAAATTTAAATTTTGATATTATAAAATAATATAATATCAATAATAATGCAAAGTACGAAATGGCAATATTAAAAATTTGTTTTAATTTAATATAGATTTGAAATAGGTATATAGTGAACATGAATAAAGATAAGAAATATAATATTGCAAAAAAATAATATAATAAATATATAAAATATCATTTAAATCAATCAAATGTAATTTTTTATTGAATGTGTATTGAATTTTTCAATTTGTCAAAGGTTTGTGTTTATGTGTAAGTACAGAAATGAACGTTTTCCATATATCATTTAATTTGTGTTTAACTGAGGAGTTAAGGCATGAATTGAATACACTGCTAATACTATTATGAATTACTGTCGAGGAATGTAAGCACCAAGTAAATTTTAAGCATGCCTGCATACTGCTAACATTACAAAGTCCCTGTTGGTAAATTATCCCACATTCGACCTATTCTCTTGATCTTGCTCCATCAGATTTATTCACTATCCAACAATTTCTGAGGAATCTCCTTTAGCAACGGCGCTACTCTTCAACTTCTTCAAATGACCGAATTTCTTCAGGTGTGGGATTGAAAAATGCCGGAATTTTGAAATCAATCGTTAAACAATGCTGATGACAATATTCTTTGATAGTATTTTGTTTACGAACTTTTGCATCAACCCAATATAAAAGATAATAAAATATGTGTACATTGTTATACGTATGTGTCAGCTTTTTGGTGAGCTAGATTTTATAGGGATCTGTGGAAGAAAGCGAAGACCTATATTCAATAACGGACGCAGATCGACAGAAGAATAAGAAGATTGAAAAGTAAAAAGGTTCGAGGTATTGTTTGATCAATAAATTGTCCGATGCAATCGCGTCTCAGGGCATCTATACGAGGATATTTATATAATGTGTAAACAACAGGCAAGGTGATAAATAAAGAAACTGAAGACTTAAAGATGACGATAACATAAGAGAGCTATTTGCCTACCCCCGTGTGCAGAGCCGCCTTCAGTACTCACGGTCGAGGGTGAACGGAAATACCACTTAAATAATGGCAGTCATCCACTCAATGCTCGAGAACTTAAATTGGATATCACCATTCTGAAGGTAGTGGCACTAATTACAGACTGTTTTTAAAGTATTTTTTGACAATTCAGATAAAAAAAAGAGTTTTTTTATTATTTTTTTCCTGCTAGGGAGAAGTTCTTTTATATTATTTAGTCAATACTCTTTCTTTTCGTCCTTTTCTTTTTGTCGCTTTCTTTTACATTTTCATTGTGTTTCTTCAAAGAGTTATTGTCTGTTTTCGACTATGTATCTATTGATTATTTTCATTTTTTTGTGTTACCTTTTCGAGTATTCCCTTGTTGTAATATCGCATGTAAACCTTACTCTTATAATATAACTAGAAATGACCCGTCAATAACGACGTGAATAATTATTATAACATACATTTTTTGATAAATCAACGAAAATACAATAGAAAAATAGATAACTATTTAAAATGATGTAGTTCATATATTATTAATTTTTATTATCTTTATAAATTATTCAGATTTTCTTCTGTCAGAATTTTGATACTTAAAAATTGTTTCCGGCGATGGCTGCAAGAATCGAATATTTTGTCCAATACGAAAGGAGTAACAAATTTGTAGCAATAATCATTTTGAAAAAAGATGGCGGATCAAGATAGTTAACGAACTTAGCCGAAGATAAGTTTTTCAGCACAGTTTAATTGAAATTAAATAAAAATTACGGAAATTATAGTGTCCACAAAATCTGTTGTATTTTCTATTTTCTGTAGAGGTACTTAGAAAAAAAGGTCTACGCCAATAAGACAATAACAATTCCGATGCTACAGGACAATATTCGAAATAAAATTGCTGAAATAACACGCGAAGTATGCGAGAATGTTATGAAAAATATGGTTAAAAGAGCACGCATTTGTGCCGCTGCCAGAAGCGGCCACTTGCCACAATATTATATTTGATACATAATTGTAATAAACTGAGTAATCGATAAATAAAATTTAAATTAAAAAATTGTATTTCATTATGTAGCTATTTAAAAATAACATCGGCCTGGAACATAATATTCACCCTGTATATCCCGACAGTGAAGCAAATCTGAAATGTTTTTGATTTTTAATCTGCTCTTGGGTCGTATTGTCCTATCGGGACAGATCTTTTTGAAATGTTGTTGTATAATTTCGCAACTGCGCGATATTCATAGTCGCACATGCGGAATATGTAA
Organism: Eubasilissa splendida; assembly: GCA_031772225.1. NCBI lineage: Eukaryota > Metazoa > Arthropoda > Insecta > Trichoptera > Phryganeidae > Eubasilissa > Eubasilissa splendida. Next base: position 15,482,991 of record CM062865.1, on the reverse strand, counting down.
GGGTATTATTTTTATAGGAAATTTTCACATTTCATAACGGTAGATAAATCTAGAATTTATAAAAAAATATACGTTTGGTAGGTTTGAGTTTGTTCGTTCTAAATTCATCGCGCAACAACATTCTAAACTTTGTAAATTGCTTTCGGGAGCGTAGAATTTATGTGTTAACCACGTGGCGCTTTCCGTACGGTCTGGATGGTTCCAGAAGAACGGAAGAAGGCGAAATAGTTGCACGCGAGGGCTGTAACGCAATACCGGGCCCCGGGCCCCGGGCCGCGCGCCGAAGGAATGGGCGACGACAATATATCTGTCCGGACACATATCTCACTCACGCACGCTACACAATTTTAAGGAGGTTTCTGCTATTTCCAGCATTCAGTGCTATATTTGTTGAATACTGATATAATATTGGATATTGCGACCAATGGTCCCTGTATCGCACAGAATTACTCGCCGAGGAGGCGCCATATAAATGATATGATAACCCAATCTCGTATCCTTCGTAGAGTTTCTGGAAGATCACATAGACAAACGAATTCAGGTCGATGCCGTTTACACGGACGACAGCAAAGCATTCGATAAAGTTGTGCGTCAAACGTCAATTGTCTGTCGATTAACCATTAATGTTCCGTTTATTAGTTGAATAAATACATATTTTATTACTCTACCCGATTTTTTTGGGCATTATGAATATGTGCACTCCATTATGTACTCGTACTCGTATTTGATTTAAAAAAAAGACATGTTAAATATCTCAGCTAAGTTTGTTAGCCAGCCTGATATGCCATCATGTTTATAAATGGTGGCCAGTTAAATAAGTAATAAATACATATTCACATACGGAAGAAATCTACCAGATTTTTGCGTGCCAATGGCGGAAGGAGTTTTTAAAATATATATTAGTTATCGTTTTCGCGCCCGCAGTTGGAGGCAGACGGCGATTGGTGGAAAATTTGTTTCTAAAATGTGAAATGTTTTTCAAACAGCCGCCGTATTGATTCGGCCAACTGCCGCGCAGCTCGGGCGGTGAAATTATTAGATTTCAGATAATTAAAGTGATTGATATTCGAGAATTAAAATAATAAATAATGTGGTCGAATGTTCAAGTAATTAAGTCGCGGGAAAATCATTATACAGAAAATTGTTGTACTTATATATATATATATGTATTATTTTAACTACATTTAAAGATGTATAATACAAAAAACGGTGTGGCACTTTTTTGAGAACCTCGCACAATTCTTGATTTAACTACCCTTAAAACACCACGTCAGTGTGTGGTGGATACATATAAAAAAACACACCATTATATCGACAGGTCTCCCAGAAGAGGCTCGATTAGAAATCAGATTCCGGAAGTGCGAGATCAAAGCACACCGATTTTAGCCAAACGTATAGGTAAAGAAAGTCGCCGCAGATTTCTGTCGCGTCATATCGCCGGAACGATACATTACGTATTTAAATTATATTTAGTAATTAATTGGTTATGCTGTGGTAAACCACTTTTTAAATAAATTATAATTCCAATTAAAAAATAGGTTATAGGGGCTGCTATGAATTTAAAATGAATTTTTAGTATTTAAAAAATATTATATCATTAAAAATAGCAAGAAGTATTGAACCATAGAGAATTTATTTTTCAAACTCAATCGGTTACTACTAAAAAATATGTTATTTTATAAAACCTTAGTCGTTAAACAAAAAAGGTAACTCAAAATTGTTTCAAATATTTAGCGACACAGTTACTTGAAACAAACTAATTAGACGTAACCGTTTCGTGTGAAGTTCTGGGTTTGAGTCCTGGCGGTGACAACATTTTTTCGATAAATTGATATTTTGTATATATATTTCTAAGTATATCATCTAATTTATTAAAATTATCAAAGAATTATGTTCCAGTGTTGCAACATCACAATAAAACGAGTTTTAATTAAAAACTATTACAATTTCAGATATAAGATCTTTTCGAAACATTGATTGATTTTTTATTATAAAAAATACAAGTAATTTCAGTTATTACTGTTAATTTAAATGTGGCGGTTAAACGGTAATTGTTTTAATTCAGAGCCTTTGAATTGGGCGCTGGTTGATTAACTTTTAACATGATATATAAATAAATGCTACGTAATGTATAACGAAATATAAACATGTTCAATTGGTCATTTTGGAGCATATTAAGCATCCATTATAATAAATGTTTCCCGTTTGCCATTTAAGCGATCGATTCCACGAATAAAAAGTTACGTTTTGTCGGCACGGTCCACGTTTTGATATCGGCAACAAGTTCAATCAAATCGTCATAGCCAATTTTTGAGCGAGAGATTGACGTGATAATCTGCAGGTTCTTCGGTGACTGTATGTGTAGAACCTGATCATTATAATTGGACCATTTTTCTTCATCTTTTAAGCTTTTGTCACTGAAATTCGAAGCGATTGAACTATTTTCGAACTAAATTTTCATTAATAATTTGACAAAATAACACAACAACAACTATTCAGAATTTTCCAATCAGCTTTTGGAAACAAACCATTCTTTTGATATTAACAAGGGTTTAGAAATAATTCATACAAATACTAAGGATTTACAGTTAGATAAATATGCAATTTTAGAAATAAGAAAAAATGTTAATAGTAAGGTAAATATTATAAATAACCAAATCGTCATTGCAAATAGTCACCTTTAAATTTGTTTTCATGTTAGTTCTTACTTATTCCCCCGGCTTGTTTTTGTCTATGCTTGTATTTATTAATTTCAGTATACACTGTTTCCTGAAGAAGATACCATAGGTATCAAAACATGTTGATTTATCAATAAATGGTACTAAAAACAAAGTATTTTGTCTAATTATTAATATAAAATGAGGCCACAAAGTAATTTTGCAAATATTGAAGAAATAAATTTTCATTAATCGTTTCTTAACCAAAGAGTTCGGAATAGTATCCCTCCTTAATAGTTCATCATTTTTTAAAGATTTAAATAGCTTCAATAAAATGATAGTTAATTATGCACCAACCTAATAAAACTAAGTCAGATAAGTAAATTAATTGATCCTATACAATACAAATTAAATTAATCATCTTGAAAGATAAACAGAAAAAATCTAAATGTTTTACTTGTTACTGTGATTCGAACCAGGAGGATTACGTTATACAGTTTCGCCATATCATACAAATAGGTTAACTATATTCTATAGCTCTTTTAAGTTGATTAATTTAATTTGTATTAAAAATACCACAGCAATTGTGACTTCACAACAATAATGTTTTTTCTGTAAAAATATCCTATACACTTTGTCACTGTAAATATGTCATCAGTGAATTAAAAAAATAGTCAAATAATAGTTAAATACTAATTAAATGTATTAATTAGAAAGATATACATATAAAATCAATTTTATCAGAAAGTATTGTAGTCAAAATATCGGTTAATGCATCTTCCTCGGATTGGAATTAGATCCAGGTTCGAATCCCGATAGCAATAACAATATTTTTCTATAAAACTGATTTTATATGTATATCTTTCTAATTAATACATTTGATTTGTATTTAAAATATCACGGACATATATTTTGAATAATTACAACTTCACAAAAATAATGTGGTCTCCTTAATATATAATAGTTAAATTATAAGAGTTGTGAATTCTTTGCGACGGGTATACAAGATTGTGTTCTCGTATGACTGGCTTTGACCTCTGCAGAGGATGTTATTACATCTTGTCTGTAGCTGGGGCAAGCATACCCAGCCTTCTCCAAGGTGAGGGTCCCCGGCATTATAATGATTGCAAACCGATTCTACAGTTCTGTAGGTAATGCCAAGTATCCACTTCCACGACATCTCCTCGGCGTCACAAAGAATCCCGATACGACGGCGAGCAGACGACACTAGCAGGGAAAGTATTATTTTTTATATCTCGTTTTTTTTATTTATTTTGAAAAAAATATAAACTTTTTTTCTCGACTCGATATTTTTCAGACATAAGAGTCGTTGACACTTTTATTTAATATTTCCAGATTCATGAATTTAAAACGTTTAGTCATATATGTCGGAATCACATATGTTAGTGACAAAATTGACCTAATTTCAAAAAGGCATAAGTTAAGTCGTAAAGTCATAAACTAATACACAATGCGACGCGCTCGATACTGGGTAACGTTTAAAATTATAAAAGTGGTATGCAGAAAGTGTCATCTTCGTATCTAAGGTTTATTATCAGTTGTCGGGCTAGTCAATACAAAATGGAGTGATAAACTCATACACACTCAACAACATAGCGGCCGGTATATTATTTTGTTCTTCCAAGATGCTGAATCTTTACATGTTAAGTATTAAGTGTGTTAAAAGATTTGAGACGGAGATTTTCGATCAGTCGGGACCTCGTCGCGAACAATTTTTACCCTTTTCAAGCTTAAACAGTTCATAGATAATTTTTTATTTTTTTTGAGATTGAAACAGTTTGTTAAATAAATGAACTGGTGGCGGACGACTACAGATATGATAAATGTATTTTCAAGGAGAAAACTATTTTTTTGTGAAGTTGCAATTACAAGTTTTGTTGTATTTTTATTACAAATTAAATTGTTCCAACTAGAAAGATATACAGAAAAAATCTATTAATAATTTTTTTTTAGTATATCTCGGTAGCAACAATTTTTTTTTTCTGTATATCTTTCTAAACGATTAATTTAATTTGTCTTAAATGTATGTAGGTGATTAATCATGTAATAAAATATAATGGATAGTTTAAGAAAAAAAGTATAATAAATTATATACTAATTAAATGTATTAATTAAAAAGATGTTGTTACATTACCGGGATTCGAACCGGGGAAGGTGTATTACCTAACTATGCTACAGCGACATTATTTTTGACTACAAATTTTCGAACCTACATGTTACACTTACAATACTCTATCGTTCCATTATTTGAAAGCCATTTACTTTGTTTTAAATCTCAAACATTTGAATCTCAAATACCTTTGAGTAAACCGATAGCAGACATTAATTTTGTGAAAAAGCATAACATATTAGTTCGAAAATTTGTCGTCAAAAATAATTTCGCTGTAGCATAGTTGGATAATGCACCATCCCCGGTTTGAAAAGAGATCCAGTTTCGAATCCCGGTAGCGCGACAACAATATTTTTCGATAAAATTGATTTTATATGTATATATTTCTAATAAATACACTTAATTAGTATTTAAAATATCACAGACCTATGTTTTGAATAATTACAACTTCACAAAAAGAATGTGTTATCCTAATAATAAAATAATTTTTTTTTTTAAATTTTAGAGCTAAAAGGTCTCTCTCTGTATGCTGTACCACCTCGTATGTGTTGGTCCTCTATAAAATGCAATTACCAACGATTTTAACATTATATTATACACTATAATGCAGTGTTAATTACAGCGGTTTTAATGTAATATCGTAACAATGTTCTAGATAATTGCGTGCGCAAATTCGTTTACTACATTTAAAATATATGCATTCGCAACTGAAAAAAACCTTTGCTTCGCTATACGATAATAATTATTTTAATTGTATAATAATAAAAATTTGCTATGGTACATTTTAAAAGTTAGAAGTCTATATTGCCGCTATGAAAAGTATTGATTCTGAAAGTTTTAAGGATCCGCGCCGTTTGGACCTCTATCTGGCGCGGGCTCCAATGCACTGCATAAAAATAATGTTACAACGTTGGCTCAAACTTAAATATCGTAAAATGGAAACTCAAGCTTGTTAAAATTTTTAACAAGTTTCATTGTTGACTGCAGATTTAATATCGTGGTTTATAGCTTATATGTGACAAATCCAGATATAATAGAGTAAATAATGAAGAACTTGGGAGATAATGTAAATATGTGGTTAAGTCACATGAAACGGATGAATCAGGAGAAAATAAATAGTAAGAAAGCTAGAAAAATATATGACGCTAGTGTTGATGGCACCAGAAATAGGGTCCACAGAAGACATGGCACGACCAGCTTAACCAGATACTGGAAGATGGTCCTGTTAGATGCCTCAATAATCGACGATCTTGCAAGAGAAGATGTATGTATATGGACGAGGTGAGAATTGTATGCGAAGACAGAAGAATGCTGCATTCTATCCTCTCTGCCCACCCCCGCAGTAAAACGGCATGATGATAAATTAGTTAAAAATATTACTGTAAATTTTAATAATTACCTACTTACAGTAGAGCAACGTTTCAATTTTCAAATTTTTGACAATAGACTTGTTTCAAATTTCAATTATATTTAATAATTTCCCCATAAAAACATTCTTACTTACTTACTTACCATCACGCCGTTTCTCCGCGCGATAGAGCGCCACACTCTTCTGTCCTGACACAGAATTTTCGCCTCATCCACATTCATACATCTTCTCAACCAAGCTCGACGATTATTGAGGCTTCTAACAAAGCCATCCTTCAGTATCTGGTTTACTTGGTCGTGCCAAGTCTTCCGTGGACGTGTTCTACTTATGCTGCCACCATTACTTGCGTCATATATCTTTCTTACCATTCTCTCCTCATTCATCCGTTCCATATGATCAAACAACCCAAGTGATCCTTTCTTAATCTTACTCACTATTAAAAACATTGAGATTGTATATATATATATATATATATAAGAACGTTGTACTATTGAAAACTATTTTTAACAGACGCAGGTTATCCTGCGTAGGTAATATCGCCTTTCTTACATTTCAGCATATTCCAATTCCTCTGGTTCATACAGAAAATTAGCTTACGGCATAATTTAATGGATCTATATACTTTTATTAATGTACGGTAATTGAAATAATAAACCTGCAGATAACCTGCAGTAATATGCTTTAAGACTCTAGTTTATTAATATTATGTAAAAAAATCTAACAATTTAAGAAAAATGGCGTATTCCGTAAATAACGTTCACCGTCAAGTCAAAAAGAGCCAAGTTGACTTGAACAGTGAAAGCGAGCTTAAGCGGATTTCTACCGATCAAGTGCTTACAACTTCTTCAGCTGGAGAATCTACTTAAGATTCAGACATAATGAAAAGTCACATTATGTTGTAGATAAGGTGATTCGCGTGTGCGCAAAGGCACAACTTTTGCGTAACAAATTACGCGAAAGTTAGCAAAACAGTCTCTATTAAATGATACTAAATTTAGAACTTATAAAATAAGTAATAATAAACGCTAATGTTTTATAAAATTCTATTGATTTACGTGAACCACTCTCGCGTACGTCGCGTCGTTTCTACATTTGAAATTATTCATCATATTAATAATAATAATAATAATAATAATAATAATGGATAATTTATACAGCGCCATTTTCGTAAAAACTTTCACCTCAAGGGCGCTTTATTTGTGTTATTTTAAAATTCATTTTTAATATAGTAAATAAATATAAATCAGTAGTATGAGCTCCCTATTACATACACGTTTTATCTTCTAAATTTTATTCTAAAATAATTTCCATCCTAAAACTCCTCCATAAACTCCCTTGGCCTATATGATCCCTCATTTGATCCTCATCATTTTCGTCCTATTTCACTTCTTTACCCTGTTCTGGATATATATTTTATAAAACCTATATATATATATATATATATTTTATAAAAAACTTTGCTCATACATTACTACTTTATGCAATTATACACAAAGTTACAATAAAACAATTTCACCATGTTCCCCGCAATTCGGTTCCCCAAAAAAGTTGTTGTTACCTCATATGTCGGAGACAAGAGGGCTCAGCCCTCATCCCGCCTTCCTTTAACAATCGAATCAGAGGGCTCCCTATTATAATACGAGTATGTACATGTACAAGTCATTGAGAGAATTAATAAAAAACTTTAAATTCGTTAACTTTCAATTAAATTTACCCCTAGTGGTGACTTCAGTGGTTAATATTTGTGTAGACTCACAATAGTTGGGTTTATTTATAGATTGATTTTACACTACAAAAACGTATAAGATAAACGTAGAACACTGGTGGCGGTACCGAAGTGCGAGTTTATGTATCCGAAGAGTTGGTCAAGAGTAGAGCGGTCGGTTCTAAGCTTCCTCGGACTGGTTGCGGCGCGACGTATTGTTGTCTGCTTCGATGGGTACGAGTCGGAATGACTGGCTGTTAAGTGATTTCATTACGCGACCATGTCTGTGGGGCGCGAGCAGGATCGCCGCAGCATCAATGAATTAGAAATTTATTTACGTTAAATTTAGTACAAACTATCGCCTTCACTGACCGTTAATTAATAATTGGAATTTTTTCCAATATTTCGTAATATTTTATCTAAAAAATGAAAAAATATATTTTTTCTTCACACATTGACTGAAAAATATACTACTCCTCTTGAATGTAATTATTATTTCTTATATTCATAAGTTCCTATCATTTATGTTTAATTTATTAATATTTTTTGGTTTTAAGTTTTATGCAAGCAATTGTTTTATTTTCACTATGTTGGTATTAACAGTTTTGAGAGAATGTACGAATGCGGATGAAGCGATAATTGTGTGTCAAGACAGAGGAGTGTGGCGCTCTATCCTCTGCCTACCCCCACGGGGAAACGGCGTGATGGTAAGTTATTTAGTTTTAAAATATTTTTACTATATTTATTTCATATTTTATGACTTTGTTATTATACTTAATTGCGTGTTAATTTTTTTAATACTCGACAGTACCTACGTATATATTGTTATTTTATTAAGTTGATTTAATTAACCATATATTTAAATATCAGGGATGGGTACCGGTTTATCGTTTTTATTATACTCCTTTTTGACCATCTGTTGTGTTTCGTTAACAAATTTTCTCTTTTATTTTCCGTTATTGAGTGTACATCCGCAAAACAGCTTTCAAAAGATTTTTTTTTTCTTTGAGACCATGTTTAAAATAGAGGGATTTGCGCCTGATAAACAATTTTTGCGGCGTTGCATGCTAAACGAATGTGTAAAAAAACAATGTGACAACCGCAGCAAAAAAAACATTTGCGATGTTGCCAGGAGTGTGTTGTATGTTCGTCAATGTCAAAAGTGGTTTAAAAATATTGAAATTGAAATTTGGTTCTAAAAAATAAGCCTCGAAGTGAAACCGTAGTGAGAGTCGACGATTATGTTCTACGTACTGAAGTTGAGGAAAGTATATTCAACGATTTGCACATATGCTCGAATACTCAATGTCAAGGATATTTTTTAAATATCTACAAGATTCTTAACCTTTACCATACCGTGATATAATATACCCGTACGCAGTCATGCTGTCAACTCATGTTACCCGTAAGCGTTTAGAGTTTTTTAACTTCTAAAATTGTGAAAAAATGCTTTTATTAGCTTAAGTGACTTTAAAATTTTTAATTTACTCCAAATTTTGAGAATAAATGGTGAAAAAAGGATTAGTATAATATTATAATTTGGAGTATTCATCAAGATCTATACAACCTCCCTTCTTATATATATATGCATTTAATTAGTTAAAAAGAGACATAATTACATTTGTATGTTTGTTATTCTTTTCACTGTGAAATTAATATGTGATCTTTTTCTGTATAACCATAAGTGGTAGTTTTACCAACTTACTAATTTCACAATTGATTTAATTGAATAATAATATTTTTTATAGGATTCGCTTACATAATTGCTTTTCATTATTTATTTCTAAGCATAAATGTTTTCCTTAGTATTAACTAAAATATGAATATTATGTTTCGTGTGTTTACCGAAATATTGGAGTGGTAAACCTGTTTTACTGCATGGTTTGGGAAGGGTTAAACAAGGTTGTGTGCATTTTTTTAAAATAACAATAACAAATACGCGCGGATTCGATTGTTCGTATATTTAATCGAACTAGAAGAAAATTCACAATATCTTGGGATTGAAGAATGGAAAACGGTCGCAGAAAAATGTGTCTTTATAAGAAGCAGGTAGCAAAGTCAACTATTAAACTGATTCCGTGTTCATTGATCATTAGACTTTCGACTCGAGACAATCGAGAGATTATGCTAAACACCAAGTCTCAGAGATTCACCGTCCCGCGTTTTACTCCACACTTCTTGTACGTCAGACGTCAAATTATCTATTGACCATTGATGTTCGTCTTTGAATTATTAATAAAATGTTTTTTGTTTGTCTAACTTTCAGACCAAATAGTAAAAGTAGTAACAAGTGTGCGCACACATGTCGAGTATATCATATCGAACATTGTGTACACGGGTTTGAGTCTCTGTCTCTTTATGGCAATCTCAAGCTGATCTTTGAGTTTATCTCCAGATTAAAATCGCGTATATATGGTACTGAACTAAATTTGTGAGATTTTTCTCATCGTGTCTCGTTCCGTGGACACGGTCTATAACAGCAAAATCTAAATAAACTTTTGATATCAAATAATCAAAGATAAATCGGAGGTTGAAGATCATATCAATTAAGGGAGATGATGTTAAATGAGATTAATTTGTTTGAATTCTTATAAGAAAGACGACATTTCCATCCGAGCTAGTCGTCAACTTTATTTATTTATTTATTATTAATGTAGTACATACATAAGTATATGTATATATGCTCTAATGTAAACAAGATCAAAATCGTTCCTTCTTACTACAACTTTGCTTCGTTTCATTTTGAATCTATGTAGTTTCTCCTCCTCTCTTATGTCTTCTAACATTTCATTAAAAATCTTCACCGCACTGTACATCATCGATTTCTGAGATTTACCCTTCTTCCTGAATGGCAGTCTCAGTCTATTTTCCTCTTGTATGACATTCGTACTCAAGTTGATTTGCATCAATTTACGGTTGCAAGGACTAATGTAGCACCTGTTGCATCTCCTGTTCCTTCAGTGTCCTTGGACTACGATTACGATAATAGCAATGATGCATATAGTTTATAAATTCTTTACTATAAATAATAAACAAATAAATTATTCCGCGAATGCTTCAAAACAAAAGAATAACGGTTTTTTAACAGTCAACTTGGAAAAGGTTTTAGTAAATTTAGGCAAACCTTATTAAAGACTGAATGCGAACAATGCACGCTCGCATCAGGGTAGCGAGTTTGCAAACCTGGAGATGGAAGATGATGGCGAGGGTGGCAGCACGTGGCGGCCGTAAACAGACACATAACGGAGTTTTAGTGCCGATCGCGCCGGTGAATCTTGCAATTTTCAGTGAAAACGAGATTGCTGAAACGACAGCGCGAGAAGACGAGGATGAAGATGTACGGTATAGATAAATTGCGTTTATTCGTACACAGTGCATGTGTCTGAACGTAAGGCGTCGTACTCTACGGGGGTAGGCAAAGAAACAATATATTACGCGTGTCGTATTATATATTAACAAATATAATGTACGGACGTTAATTTAAAAAAAAAAGCGTCACTTGCTACACGTGTGCTGCAAAATATTATTTTTTTCATGCACAATGCTTACTCGTTAATGTGTGCAAAGATACAATAAATATCAACGTAGACCAGTTTTCATTTAGAAACAACAATTGTGTTAGTGTGTGAAACAGCCCGTTTCAAAAACATGTAATACTTTTTTTTATAAATGACGCCGCGTATATGTGACAGAAATTGGGTTAAGTATTATATCTTCAATATTAGCAAGATTACTTTGTGGCCACATATTATATAAATAATAAGACAATACACGAGAAATGCCTAAATAGCAGCAACCATTCTGAATTCGCTAATTAACTTTTGGAAACAAACCATTGTTTTGACATTAACAAGGGTTTAGAAATTATACATACAAATACTAGGGGTTTGCAGTTAGATAAAAATGAAATTTTATAAATAAGAAAAAGTGTTAATAGCAAGCTAAATATTATATATAACCAAATCCTTTTAATCGAAATAGTCACCTTTTAAATTTGTTTTCATAGTAGTTCCTACTTAGTTACCCACCACTTATACTTTATAGTTTTGTTTTTATCTATGCTTATATTTTTAATTTTAATATACATTATTTCCTAAAGGTATCGAAACATGTTCATTTATCAATAAATAGTGGTTTATACAAAGTGTTTTGTCTTATTTTTTATAAGTATTATATATTTATGTATAGTTAAAAAACGGTTTATTGGAACATATACTGCTTTTAGGAATATTTATTTTGAATGTACTATTTTTATAGTGTAAGTTATATATTTATAACAATAGAAAAATCAACAAATGCATTCGACTAAGAGAAATGTTGGTAATAATATTAAAATACAAAAAGATACCATCCAAATATTAAAAAAAATTAACAGAAATAAACATAAATATTAATTTTCCTAATTAACAATATTCAAATATTTCGTACATATTATTTGTAGATACCGTGTAAAAGTAATATTAAACGACAATCCTCGTCCACTGAGTAATTAAAACGCTAAGCGGCATCAATACACTGTTGCAATGTGCATATTACGTATGTTCTGACTCACACTAATACAATTGTTCTTTATAAATGGAAAGGAGTATACATTAAGTAATAACATTCTACCTACTGTAGTCCATCCGCGAACCTTCAATAAATGTTCTAACCTGCTGTTTAATACATTCTATTTTTTACGGAGTTCCGTTGTATATTTTACACAGGAAGTCAGTGATAAAAAAATATACGCTCAAACGCGTTAAATTTTTCAGTCATAAGTAATATACCGCCCCTGCATATATATTTTTCTCTAAATATACATCGTTGATGTCTATAAAGATACTCAATACCGTAACACCCTCTTCTAAAATGTTATGCAATTTTCTAACGCCCTCTTTCTAACATTAATATTTTATGTGACACATTTTATGTGGTAGCGTTCGGTTAAACATATTTTATTACATAAACTTTAAATAAAAGGTATAAATCTTCCCATCACAATTATAACAATTACGGACTACTATTATTTGATATCTGAAGTAAAAGAATATATACACAGACTAACTGAAACATAAATTATCTCGTATATATTCCTTTCTGTATACACGAGTCCTACTCTTATAGAGAAGAAATAAACCACCCCAGGTGTTCTTACCACCCCAGGTGTTAAAATTAAAAAAGTTTACATTTTGTGTAAGCATAAAAATATAATATTATATTAACCATACATTACAAATAAATGAACAATCAATGACGTAATTCAAAGACAACAGTGAAGCCGGAAATTGCCACGGTTGGTGCATTTTAGTGAGGGTTCGTTTTAAGAGTCGAATTGTCGCGAATTATATATCACATGTATCGAAGATGGTGATTTGCGCAGTTATGCAAAAATTAACCATACAAAAAAATAATCTCTCGTCAGTAGATAGATACCAATATAATTCAAATTTAATATATATATATATATATATTGTAAAGGCAGTGCGTTTCTGCATAACAAATGAAAAGGTCTCATTTTGTCACGCGAACGTATACAGTTATCGCGACAAATAAAATAAATTAGTTAGCCAATGTATTTTCTTAAGGTTATAAAAGTTATTATGTTGAAGGGATATTCCTAAAATGTATACAGAGTATACCTAGTTAGCAATTTTTTATGTTCAAGATGTATGTGCAAATTCTATACAGTTACGAAAAATAATATTGTAGAGATTTTTTACAAAATCGTACTAAACTTTAAATCTATTTGCGTAATTGACTAATTATATTTTTCTATATCTTTGCTTCAGACCCTAAATCACGTAACAAAAAATAGTTTGGCCGCTCGAATTTCGATAATCTTTTTTTTTGTATTCAATCACAGACCACCAAATGTATAGACATGAACTAACGCAAATTTCTTGTCCAAATATATTCATTTTGGTGTCACCCACGTGATCACTTTGGTACCATTTAAGCGATCAAATAGCTCCGCGACCGTTTTTAAATGTATGACTCGATTGGAACGAATAAATAAATTTAAACGCTGACAATATAATATCCATTAATATAAAAAATACGTCATGTTTACACAAAGATTTAATTTTCGAAGAGTAAATACTTTTATCGTTGCATAAGTGTGTCATAAACTATCGGGTTTATGTTTCCACCAATAATGCGTGTAGAATGCCCCTCGTCCCACAACTAATGTTCCAAACCCCTCTCCTACATTTCATGTCTATTCAGTGACTGGTCTGTGTATTCAATATATTATATGGAATCAATAAAATATTAAAATTAATCGAAATAATCGCAACTATTACTTTTTTGAAATTTTTATATCTCTGACATGGTTGAAATTGAGCACATGTAGCCTGAACATTTTAAAAATATTTATTTACCGCTAATATATTTGCGTATAGATACTTAAAAAGTTTAAAATGTTGTCAGGAAGTTGGGTGGCGAAGCTGTGCATTTGAGTTTGTGTGTAGAGTGAGTGGTGGGAGTGGCGAGGGAATCCTCACCAACAACAACAATTGAAAACGTCAACCGAACAACGATGTATTAAGTATTCAACATTGTTGTACGCCAAATTACGTACATTTTGGGGTAGTCGGTAGTTCAAAATTTCACTACCTGACGGGGTTGGATGTTGAAATATGGCCTGTGGTAGAACAACACTGTACCCAAGATGGCGGACTTGTCAGATGTGGTTCTCTCACCGAGTGATGTTCGGAGATTAAATAAATAAAGAAAAAGAAAAATGTTAAACTGGAGATATCAGGAGAAAAATGATGAAAGATGATAGTCCATATTTGGAAGTGAGGAGTAGCCATTGCTGCAAAAAAGTCTCCAACTAATGTGAATAGAACAACGCTGTATAGAAAATTTCATTCATTGTACTCTTTCGAACAATATTTTGAAAGTAATTATTATATTATTTTTAAGATTGGCAAAATTAACTTTGTGGTTAAACTCATTATTTTAATTTGTCAACTTTGTTTTATTAACCGCTTATTGAATTAAAATACATCTACCTGTTTTGAAAAACATCATTTTCTTCTTCGGGATGTCAATAACTAATCAAAAACATGTGTTATTGTTTCTTTAACATAATCTATTTTTAAAAAACAGTAATTATTTAAAAAATAAATTTAAATTGGTACGCAATGATACAAAATTACTAGAATAATTTTTAGGAAAATTTTTTAGAATGGTACTTGTGGTTGTTTATAATTTTTTGATTAGTTTTATACGCTTTATTTATCTCCAACGATCCCAAAGTATTTCATTTATGTATGACCAACAACGTTTACATGCGAAATTGAAAATCCCAATTTTTTATCAAAACCATGACCATTTTCTATTAAATGATTAGAAATTCTGAAAACCTACTATTATTCAAACATCTCAAATGCTTCTTTACTTTTATATTAAAATTTCGACCCGTTATTGTTTTTTAAAGAAACAATAAGACGTGTTTTTGATTAGTTATTGACAACCTATAGAAGAAAATGATATTTTTCGAAACCGGTAGACGTATTTTAATTCAATAAGTGGTAAAGAAAACAAAGTTTACAAAATCAAATAATTATTATATTCTTTCATATTTTTTATTTTACAAAAATCTACCAAGCGAGTGATATGTATTCTTTGTTCTTTTAATATAAAAAAAACTTTCATATAATATACTCTGTTTTTATTTTCACATTATGTGCTGTCAAGCACATGCAGTAATAGCATTGTTCTACTGAAAAAAAGTTTTGTATGTGCCTCAATCCTTTTATTATGTTCTTAGATTACAATTTGACAAAATTAATATTATTATCATTTATAATGTATTAAAAACACACATAGAATATTATTTTTTCTAGTCATTTAATAAAATAAATAGTTTCAGTAAAATCGCCAAAATGTGCCGTACATCGTTATTTGGGGCACGTCTTCAATTCAGTTAGTAAATATTTAATTGATAGATGGAGTGGTTAATCATCAGTGTGAAATATAGAATTAACAGAACTTAAAAAAACTCTTTTTTGAAAAAAATACTCTCAAAGAATATTCCTTTCTTAGGTATCTCACCTTCAGTGGCGTGCAGTAGGTATAGATTTAGGTTATGCTGTTACCAATGACATTATACAATCATATATTATATATGTACATTCGTTTAACCAACGTCTTTAGACTAAATAAATCCGTCATTTATACGACCCAATCATGTATTTATTTGTAATTTTAGAGTACTATTAATAGTGTTTTTAAAGTTTAAGTTTTAACGTAAAATAATACCCTCTTTCCCATATAAAAACTGTATAGAGGTTTTAAAGAACACTTTATATGACTGGACATGATTAATTTATTGTTTGAAAATCCTTTACATAATTACTAAAGGAAATAATTATTTTTATTAAAGGTTAACTTAGGAAATAGTTTTGGCAATTGGTAATCCAAATCCATGCACTAAATTTAAAGAATAATCATGAAATCGAGACGTTAAAAATAGTAAGATAGTAAAATTCGCGAATAAGTAAAAGAGGAAGTAGATAATTCAATGAGCAATTCGCAGTTGTAACCCTTTCTAATGTTATTGTGTTAAAAAACAGCATAGGTAACGACTGCATACGAAACGGATCAACCGGAAGAAATTTTCAATTCAGTAAATAGCCATTTATATGACTTAAGTAATTCACTTGCTTAAAGACAGAACTGAGTAATGTAAATAGCACGATGCGGCGAATATAAAAAGAGCGCCATGAGTACAGCGGTAACTTTTTAGAATTAAGCAATTTAAGTCTCTACTGGTACACAGATAGCACTAATAGTGTTTTCTTAATGCTAATCCATTTTTAAAATTTATATTTGTTTCCTATAATTTTTAGTTAAGCACAGCTTTTTTTGCTTGTATGCACTGCACGCCCCTGCTCACCTTGAAGAGTGAGCATGTATCCTTTTTGTTATTACAGTGTAAAAATGATAATACCTTTTCCTCTACCTTGGTTCCCATCTGCTGCCTGGGGTTGAATGCTCACAGCAATCTCCCCTTTATATCTGCGGTGCGAAATGGCTCAACAGAATTGCACGCGAAGCAGTGCCTTAAAATTCCCAGCCAGGAGTTTCACATTTTGCTTCGACTTCATCACAGTTTTTCTCGTATAATTAGTTGAGGCATGGAATACTTAATGCCCTTCATTACAAGACCAGAAGAATTCTAGATTTATTTTCTTGATGTTCAGTCGGCGAAGGATTTCTTCATTTATCATCTGGTTGGTCCAGGACGCTTTGAGCATGTCGATGCCGTAGAGAACACACACTTTTTACAAGGATAAAAAACAAGATTGAAAATTTATTATTTTGAATTTTTTTGTAAATTGATTGGAAATGGAGACGTACTTTATTTTATTCGAAAAACATATAGGATAAATAATATTAGTACATATAACAATAAATTCAATCATTTACATTGTTTATCTGAATTGCCAATTGACTAATGATTCAATAAATTATAATTTAAGTAAGGCAAATTAATGTTTATTAAACAAATATCAGATATTTCATAGAGGCAAAGCAATTTTTTTAAATATTTAATGAAAAATATATGGAAGCATGGGGTAATTGCAGGTGTTACGACATGTCTTCGGCTGGCTTAAATGATAACTTTATATATATATATAACCAATTCTCGCCCCTTAATGTCCACATATATCCAATTTTTTAATGTTGTATATATTTTCCAAATTTTATAATTCGTTTTTCCTATTTTTTATACAGCATATATGTCATCACTGCGATAATATAATTTTTTGAAATTATTTTAAAGCAATATTATTTATTTGTAAAATGTTCTTTAAGATATATATATATATATATATATATAAAGTGATCGCTTAAGCCAGCCGAAGACAGGTCATAAGCCCTGTAATTATCCCATACTTCCATATAGTTTTCATTAAATATAATAAAAAATAGCTTTGTCTCTATGATATATCTGATATTTGTTTAATAACAGTGCCTTTGTAGGTAAAAATCTAGTTATTGTGTGTTCTTGGACATATTCAAATATTACTAATGTTAATTTTTGTAATGGAGGAGTTTAAAAATAAATTATAAAATTAGTTACACTATGTGAGACAAGCGACTCAAAGTATATTAAAAAAGAAAACTTGCGATACAAGACACGGAGAGAATGATCGAAAACAAACTTCGATGTGACTGCTGAACACGAAACCAACAGGACCTAGGAGATTTGAAAGATCTAAGCTAAGGCGGAGCGACACTGTCCTCAAATTCATCAAACTGTAAATAAATGGCGCAAAATAGAGATCGATGGAGGAAATCTCATAAAAAAGCCTGTCAGAAGTTGTAGAGCCAATAATGGGGAAAATCTATATTATAACGGTAGAGTAAACAATGAACAAATTAAGAACGTACGCAGATCTGTCTGTATCACGATAATTATAAACATACAGTGTCAACAAACAAGCTATCCATTACTAAAAATTCTGGGAAACTAATATAAATTAAATAAAATACTAATTAAATGTATTAATTAGAAAGATATACATATAAAATAAATTTTATCGAAAAATATTTTGTTGCTACTACTGTGCATTAATCGACTATGCTACAGCAGACAGTACCTTTGATGACAAATTTTCGAACCTATATGTTGCACTTTTCAAAATAATACATCTATTGACGATTTATTATAATTACGCTAGAGCCAGCCCCGTACCAGTACAATATTTTATTGATAAGTTCTAAAAACTACCACGATATCTCGTCACTGCAGCTGTAGAGCCACAATCGTCTAATGTTACTTTTTGTACAATAAAAAAAAAATTCTTCTATTTTTAAGCTATCGTTTTACTCAGGCCATACAATTAGTTACATACTAAATTGAAAATTCCTTTCGACGGATCCATTTTGTAGCGTGGCTTAAACTGCGTGTATATCATTAAAGTATCTACTTTCTGTTTTACTAATTCGCGAATTTTACTATCTTACTGTTTAACACCTGTTGTTTTTATGATCGCTCTTTGCGTTCGAGGTGCATAATGGATTTGACAAAACTATTTTCTACGCAAACCTTCAATAAAAATACTAATTTGCACTAGTTATTACAATAAGGATTTTCTAACAGTAAAAATGGTTCTAAAAAACTTTTTATATGAGTTAAAAGGTTTTATTTTATGTTAAAACTTAATACAAGTTACGAGTCATATAAACGACAGATTCATTTTGCCTAATGAAGTCGGTAACACGGAAGTTCATAATCCTATGTTCAGCATATAGTGTTATGATTGTATAATATTATTGGTAACAGCATAACCTAAATTTATACCTACTGCACGCAGCGTGTACCGGCCGAGCACACATGCTGAGAAACGGACACCAGGGCTCTGCACGCCGGTAGCGTCACGAGACAAAAGAGTAGACATCCACGGATCCGATCTGGTTCAGATCCAGCAAGTTTTGACTATTCGAAATTTCAACTTTAAAGCCAAGAATAAACCAGGATCTACATTTTAAGTAACCTCAATGTTTTCATTCACGTGTATAAATAGTTTATCTACTCCTTTATAATTCCAGTAGAGTCATCTGCAAAACAGAAGGTCTAATTAATACACAGAGAAAAAACTACTAATCGTTTTCCCATTGTAACGTAGTTGATAGAATACCATAACCGATACCAAAAGTTTCATACACATGGGGGCCCAAAAAAAGTGAGAACATCTCGTAACACATGAGTTATTTCAAAACATAATATAATTTTAATGTAATTTTTTTTTTGCATGATATTTAGCTAATCGGAAATCATTAAAATATGTCATATTGCATAATCTACTGGGTTTAAATCTGGGCTGTTCGGTGGCCACATGCCTGGCTCGATGAAATTAACATTCTCACGACGAAGACAGTTAATTGTATTTATGGCTGTATGAGATGGAGCTCCGTTCTGTTGTAATATCCAGTTATGTTGTAGTGTCTAGCTATCTTTCAGGCTTTGTTTTGAAACTCTTTAATCATTTTCCTAGCATCGGTCCATCTTTCCTAGAATACGGTCTTCTGCAGTGATTTTTGTCATTCTGGGCAACAATTTGAAAAAAAACAAATATAAACAATGGAAAAATTAATAATCAAAGATGACAACTGGAAATTGTCGAAATAAAACTTAATATAGGTAAATAGGTAAGTAAGTATATTAGTAAACTATTTAAGCTATTGTTGATATAGTTAAACTAATTTTGATATAATTATATCACATTTTACGAAATGTTCTCACTTTTTTTGGGTCACCCTGTATTTTGAAGCATTTTCGATATTCCCTGCGAACTTCAATCATTTTTGGAGTATTATGGTGTATTAGATTTCTGAGTACTGTATAAGCGATATATTTTTAATTGGTTTATTACCAGTGATTAGATTAGCAGCAGTGTTTTTCATTGTTTTTTACTAATTTAAAATAATGAATACAAAATCCCCCTCAGTACGAAGACCAAAGTAAAAATATTTTTAATAAACCACCGTTGTGCGCTATTAGTTTTGGAAAATGGAATAAATCTTCACGTAAAATGTAATCCGATTAATTTGGGTCCCCGCAGGGCTGTGTATAAAGCATAAATAATATATTGAAAATCCAGTGTTACCCCGAGCGTCGCGTCACGTGAGATGACCTTGGCTGGAGGATGGGTGATGAGGGTAGGAAAAAACACCCCAATTACCGTCCCTTTGATGTGCCAAAGTCTATTATGCCAGAGGGAAGGGTTCAGCACCGCGCCAGGGTTGTCAATTCTCGTGCGCTGGGGGCGAGTATCCCCGCTTGATTTAAAAGCTAATTTAATTGATTAAAAAGCATTTTTCAACCAATGACGTCATTTCATTTTAATAGGGGATAAGCAACGATTAAAAATTGCTATTGTGGAGGGGAAGATTTACACGTGCTGTGCAGGGCGCGTTCGTTCGGTGTGCGACAATGTGTGCGAAAAGTATTTTTAAACAAACGTGATTAACATACCGAGCAGGTATATCAAGTATCAAATGGATATTTACACTTTATGGCCAAAATCAGTCATAATTGTTTTCAAATACATATTGTTGTTGCTACCGGGATACGAACCTGGATCTCTTCCAATTATGCAACACCAACGCAGTGCATTGACGACAAATTTTCGAACTTATATGTTACACTTTTCAAATTATGATACATTTATCATTACATTATTTGAAAGTCATCTTCTTTATTTCAGCAATGTTTGCAAATTGTTTGTTCAGAAAATTAATTTTATATGCATATCCTTATAACTAATACATTTAATTTGTATTTATAATATCACAGACCTATGTTTTGAATAATTACAATTTCACAATAAGAATAAGTTCTCCTTAATAATCGTTATTTTTATTAAATCATAAATAAATCTAATATTTTTATATTTAAATCTATAATCTACTAGTGATGAGAAAAAATGCTACTCTTGACTCACTGGTGTGATTGCGATTGGTATTCAATAATATCGGTGATTGAAAACTGTGACTGTGATCACAGTTTCATTACTAATGCGCACGCGCCGCACGATATCACAATACACGAAATAAACGGAAAAAAACATAATTTTGAGCATATTTATTTATATTATTAAAACTGCAATTGCGTAATATTCTAGCATAAATAATTAATTGTAATTAATGTATTATTTTATATATTAATTAAATAGAATGAAAACAGTTTAAAAAATGTGAGTTTATTTTTCGGGTCAAATTCTCAGTGTTTCGGGTAAAATGCGTAAAACGTTTTGAAGAAATTTATTAGATGGCGCGGATCACGAATTATAACGTCATTCCTTCATGATTCCTTCCTCTCATCTGGGAATACCGTAATTCTATCTATTCAATCACTGATAGTGAGTGTGACTCAAAGATATCGGTGATTGACTCACGGTTCGTGATTTTGAGATCATCACTATAATCTACTGTAGGTGTGTAGGTATTTTATGGTAATTTATTTTTATTTATTATTTAGAAGCACATTTTTAACTAGAGTTAAAAACAAAGGACAACATTTAAGCGTCTTTATTTTATACATATTAGTACTACACTGTTCCAATTTTCAAATTTCTTACATTTAATAAAAATGGTTACATATTCATATTTCAAAAGAATTTTACTCTTCTCTCCAATGAAATATTACACATCTACTAGTGACACACGGAAAAACATTTGGATTTTATATATAAGATGTCCATTTGGGGAACATATCATCAACAGGACGAATGATGTATAGTGCATCACAACTGTTATAATTTAGTATCAATAAAGCAAAGTAATATAATAGATATGTAATTTAATCGTTTTGATACGAAATGTTAAATAATGAAGTGAATGACGAAAACGTTATGAATGAAAGAAATAAAGTGTGCAATAAAGCATATGAAGAATGGTCAGGCTGTGGGGTATGATCACGTTACTGTTGAGTATATCAAGGCTGGTGGCCCATTAGTTGTCCGTGGCTTCATGCGCTCTTCAACCGGTGTTTAGAGGAGAGCCACACTTCGTTAGATTGGAAGAGAGCTGTTATTATGCCTCTCTACAAAGGTAAAGGGTCGCGTATGGAATGCGGTAACTATAGGACATTTAGTCTACTAATCTGGGAAAACTATATGGAAGAATTTTAATAGAATGAGCAAGAACGGCGACGAAAGAAAAAGTATGGGACATGCAAAGGGCCTTTGTAGTTGGAAGGGGATGCATGGATCAGATATTTTCTCTACGAGTGATGATAGGAAATTTTTTTGTGCCTTTGTAGATTTGCAAAAGGCGTATGCTTAGAAGGTGAATAGCAAACTTATACATGTAATCGCACCCCTATATGAAAGAAGTTCTGTGTGTGTACTCGCTGAAGACTTAGCACGACCAGGTAAACCAGATACTGGAGGATGGTTTTGTTAGAAGTCTCAATAATTGGCGAGCTTGTATGAGAAGATGTATGAATGTGGATGAGGTGATAATTGTGTATCTCTGCCTATCCCCGCGGGGAAACGACGTGATGGTAAGTAAGTAAGTAATATACAAGTAAAAAATAATTTTCATACATTTTTTTCAGGTATAAGGTATTTTTATTGCAATAAATAAGTAAACCATCTGAAAGCTTGTACTTTATTCTATTTTTCTACATAGTCTCCTGATTTTTCTATGCATTTTTCCTGACGAGTTATCCACTTCTGAAAACCCGCTTCGAAGAATTCCGCCGCTAGGCCGCCGATGAACTTGGTGACCGCTTCATCTGTATTGAAGCGTTGTCCACCCAAGTGTTGCTTCAATTTCGGAAACAAGTGGAAGTCGCTGGAGCAAGATCGGGCTGTAGGGGGCATGGTCAAGCAATTTCCAGCCGAATTTGTCCATGACCGATTGTGGTCTGTGATGGGACCACGCGCGCACACCTTGCGATAACCAGTTTATCGGTCAAAATGTTGAAATGAAAAATTACTTAAATGGCCCGTGTCCACGTATGAGATAGTGCTCTCGTCTCACTCTCAGCTTTCGTAGTCCACCGTGTATACATCAAGTCTCAAAGATTCGAACACAGCCATCGCGCCTTACTACACACCTGTTGTACGTCAAACGATAAATATCGCTGATTGTTTATGTCCTATGCCTCACATCGTACGTTGGGTGAATTTGAATCTCCCCAGTGACGTATGTGCGCACATGTTGTGTTCAATAATTTGATTTTTGTCTCTTTCTACCAATTTCAAGCTGAGTTTACTCCAGAGTATACGGTATTGAGATTTATCTCATCGTGTCTCAGTCCGTGAACTTCGGGCCATAACACAACATGACGGTGTCACGTCTCTGGCGATACAGGGTTAGATCCCTCTCGAGTTCACGATTGAGCCGAAGTGCTCATAAAATAGTGCTGCGGCTCTAGGGGTATTTCCCTTGGCTCAGCGGAACCCATAAATTCCAATATATTTTATGGGAATCTCGAAACCATCCTTTTATTTTAAATATATGCACTGGAAAAAAAAGGCATGAATAATATGACGCGCGTCAATTGAGACGTGAATTGAAAGGATCCGAATTCAAGTGTCAACCTATTCAATGACGTCGTATTTTATTTGATTTAATTATCAAAGCACCGGAATATTTCTTACGTTGCGTTATTGGAAAACAATAAAATATGCCAAAAGCGTCCACATTATTATAATCACATTGGTCTTCGTGTGATTCTAATATCTGGCAAATTTAATTTCAGTCAACTACGATATCCACGAACACAATATCGATTATAGAGCTCAACAGTACACGCTTTGGCTAAAATGAGATATAAATGCAATTTTGAAATACATACAGCACTGGTGACATGTCTAGAGACTGTCTTTAATGTCAAATAAATAAAAACATTCAAAACTGTAGACATGTAGACTGCCTGTAAATTATCATTTTTATATACAGTTTCTGCTATTTATGGTAACTTGCAAACTTTAAATTATATCATTTTAATAATATAAATTAGTCATTTAAATTCTCCTTAATAATGTGATCGAATTAATTTGCGACCTTATTACGAATGCCATGGTATTCGAGCAAGATATTGTGCTAAATACTTGTAGGTAATGAATGTTTAGAAAAAGTAGATGAGTTTGTGTATTTGGGAAGTATGTTCGATAGAAACGGAAAGACAGAAAGATATCAAAAGAAGGGTGACTGCAGGGAGTAAAGTGAACGGCGCTTTGAATGAAATTATAGCTGATGGGAACTTGTTAACTGAGGCAAGACTTGCGTTTCATAATGGAGTCCTGGTACCGACACTGATGTATGGAAGTAAGACCTGGAGCCGGTAGAAGAGGAACGAAAGTAGACTGAATGCAGTGGAAATGAGATCACTTAGGCGTATATGTGGCAGATCCATTTATGACAAAGTAAAGAATGAAGAAAAAAGAAAATAATGTAAAGCTGATCTTAATATAGTGAGTAAGATCACTTAGGTTGTTTGGTCATATGGAACGGATGAATGAGGAAAGAATGGTAAGAAAGATATATGATGCAAGTGTTGATAGCATCAGAAGTAGAGGACGTCCGCGGAAGACTTGGCACGACCAGGCAAACCAGATACTGGAGGATGGTCCTGTTAGAAGCCTCAATAATCGTCGAGCTTGTATCAGAAGATGTATGAATATGGATGAGGCGAGAATTGTATGTCAGAACAGAAGAGTGTGGCACTCTGTCGTCTCTGCCTATCCCTGCGGTGAAACGGCGTGATGGTAAGTAAGTAAGTAAGTAAATATATGTATTTAATACATCAATATTTTTTTACTTATGTAAATTTATTAAAACTTAAAAATAATAAATAATCCGTTTCAATGCGGTGGTAATCTTGTCAACCCTAAACTACTGTTAACAACATGCTT
Source organism: Eubasilissa splendida (assembly GCA_031772225.1). Classification (NCBI taxonomy): domain Eukaryota; kingdom Metazoa; phylum Arthropoda; class Insecta; order Trichoptera; family Phryganeidae; genus Eubasilissa; species Eubasilissa splendida. The sequence goes on along the minus strand of CM062865.1, from coordinate 15,457,760 downwards.
ACAGGTTAAGGTGGTTTTTAATGTATGGGGAATATATTTTTTTTCTTTATATATTGCGATGTTTTTAACTTTACCGGAATATATTAGACTTTTAAAACCACCTAACTTCCCGAATATAAAACTCTAGAGCTTTTGACTTGAAAATAAATTTAACATAATTATGCTAAAGTAAATTGCGTGGGATTTGATAGCGTACCCTTGAGTCAGAAATAAGGCTAACTATGTAGTAAAATCTTAATTAATTGTCTAATTCGATATATTGGGTGTACAATATTTTATGGATAGATAAATATTAAACGCGTGAGTTCAAAATGTTTATGTTGCATATGTGCCTAATCTCAAACATCAGAGGTTTAAGTATTATTCAAATGAATTTTGTTGGACACGATTACGAATGCTTACACGAAAGTCTAATAAATTGTAAATGTGACAAAATTGAAAATGTGGAACAATATAAATATTTAGGATGAAAAAATTTGCTGGATATCGCATATTGATTATATATGTAAGAAACTAAAATCCATGTTAAATGCATTTTATATGTTAAGGTTATCCACCTCCTGGGCTACACTGTACTCACTGTACTGTGCGATAGTCGACTCGGTTATCAGTTATGGAGTGAGTAGCTATGGACTGATATATAAAACATATATTAATAAAATTAAAGAGTTACAATTAAGATTTTTAAAACTTATAGTAGATAACACAACGAAGTGTTTGTATAAAAATGATTATAGTCAATTATTTACAATATGCTAAATCTCACCAGTTGACAAAACAGTAACATATGGTATATTCGAAGAGTTGATAAATAATGGAAATATAAGTATTGATTCTCACCATAGGTATTCAACCAGATCTTCTAGACGAACCATGAGAGTACCGATCACCAACAATGTGTTCGGTGAGAGAACGAGAGAATGTGTTGTGTTAAGAATAATTAATAAAGTCGATAAAAACCTATTAAACATTTTAAATAATATTCTTGTCAAAATTTTTATTTCCTTGTTGTATTATATTATATACTGTGGACTATGTCTGTTACACCCTGTAAAAATTATTTATCTTTTCGAAATATATATTTTTTCTTTATATATATATATATATATTATATTTATATATATTTACATATATTTTATCTTTCTACGTAATTCATCTAACATCTTATCAATTTTTCCCCCCTTGTTATAGATTATTAATAAATAAAAAATGTTTAACTATAAAAAAGGCAATGAAACTGCTATGCAGTTTGGCAAAAAATAAAATTAAAATGAATATGTATTTTATAAAGAAGAAATATTTTTTTTTGATTAATTGAAATATTTTATTGATTCTAAATTATATATTGAATACAAAAAATAAATATTTTCATAGAAAGGAATCACTTTGCGGTTTGACAAATTAGATTAAATATAACACAATAACAGTTCCGCTTAGCTCAAGCTTTCGTCAGGGCGTATTTAAAACTAACAATAAATACAAAAAGAGTGCATTTATATATACATGTGGAAGACAGAATATAAAATTATATGCGAAAGTCTTGGTTCCATAAATGTATATGTTTTCTGTCTCTCTCTTTTGCATGTAATTTTATATTCTGTCTCCCTCTTTATGTATGTATAAGTGCACTCTTTTTGTATTTACTTGTTAGTTTTAAATACGCCTTTACGAAGCTTGAGCTAAGCGAAACTGGTTGACGTTTAATAAAATTCGTGGTTTTAATCAAAGTTATTGTGTTTTATTTAATCCAAAAAATATACGATCACTGAACTTTGAGCGATAACTTAGATGATTTAGAGTAATATTTTCCGTAATCGTCATAATTTGCACATAGTCTTTGAATATTTTCAACGCGTAATTTAGTCAAATATTACGCAAAGATAAACCCATTAAATATTGCAAACTGAGTATTTTACAGCCAGTGTATGTTGTAACCCTTAAACATGTATCCCTATTTCCGTACAACCCTTTTAAATAGAATCTGATAAGTGGATGAATTAGTCCGGCCTCCAAAACTCTTAACGAAAAATATATTTATTATTCGTTAAGAAATCTTGGATGAATGCAATTTTGAAATATTTTTTCAATATTTTTAAATAATCTTTCAAACAGCGGCCTGCTTCTAGGCCATATTAAAGCGACCTTGAAACGACTACCGAAGAACTGTGATGTTTGCTCGGTGTAAAGAGTCTCGCTCGCTTGTCTGTTCTCGAGGACGTCTTGTAATTAAGCCGAGTGGCTTATTCTGCTACGCCATTAGCATGCCGATTGTTTCAAAAATGGTTTTTCAATGCCACCGAAAGTCATCATTGGTTAAACACATTTTTATAATACAGGGGATGTTCTTTGATGATTTGAGTGACAGTATACGATTTTTTTTATTATTAAATAAATCTTTGGAAAAAAAAATTGGCGTTGACGTTACGTATCTACTGCTAAACATACTTATGGAATAGATTTTTTTTAAAGATGCTTACACGGAATATATGTCGTATTAATATTCTTTATATTTTTAAACTAACCTAGGCGATTACTGAATCTTAACCACAAGACCGACAAGTCAAATCTATTAAAAATTATTGTATCGCACATAATTACTCGCCGAGAAGGCGTCACATAATTGTTATGATAAGACACGTGTCAATAATATAACCCGTGGTATAAATTTTAGAAAAACAAAGACGTCTTAATAAAACGTAGGTACTTGCAAATATGTCTATATGTATTGTTATATTGGCCTCCAAGTCGTATAGAATGCTAGGGTTCATACTTCGAACCTGCAAACACTTTCAAAATCCATACTGCTTTAAAATACTGTACAACGCATTCGATCGTAGTCACTTAGTCAAATCTGGAACCTATGGTAGATTACATATATTGCGAGATTAGAACGAATACAAAATAGATTTATTCGACATCTGAATGTTAGATCTAATCTATCATTCAACTCCTATTTAGATGCAGCAAACTTTCGCAATATGAAAACCCTAGAACATCGAAGAACACGTGCTGACCAAACACTTCTCTTCAAACTACTACAAGACCATATTGATTGCCCCAGCCAATTAGAATTAATATCTCTCCATGTATCATCTAGATCGACCCGGCAATCCGCACTCTTCCACATTCCCAGAAGTAGAACATGTTACATACAAAATTAATTCATTCACAGGTCATGCAAATACTATAATGAGAAATTTACACATATTGACTTGTTCAACATTAGCCTTACTACGCTCAAAGGGTTTTTCTTATGAACCAACACAATCTCAATTTTGGCCATTCATTCTACTTATAAAAACATATGTTGCACTCCCTTTACCGCAACAATAGTTGCAATCTCCCCACCCTTCTCCCTCTTTTTTTCTTTTCATTAATTTTCTGCATCTAAACATACTTATGTATCTAAATATTTTTGTAAATTTTCATTATTAATATCACATGTAAAATAGTTATTATGTTTGTTATAATATGTTTACACTGTCAAAATCTCCCAATAAAATAAAAAAATAAATCTGAATAAAATAGGGTATTTATTAGTGTGCCTATATTGAACATCTTTTGTTTAATTTCTTTCGACCTCATAATCATCATCATCATCGCCAGTTGAGAGAAGCTGAGATCGGTGAATCATCATTTTACACGCATTCTTGTTTCCTGTATGGAACAGTGATGTTTTTTAAATTCTCATAAAGGTCTGAATAATTTATTAAACGAAAATTTTTCTTTATCGATATTATTACTATTAATATTATACTCCTTCTACTTTCTTCGTATATGTATATAATGTTTCAAAATACATAACGACAGTGGTCGCCACGTAGTTTCTCAAAATTACACTGCATAAGTGAGTTAGCGCCACTGGGTGGTAAAGTTTTTTATCTCAAACGCCAGTCGGCCATTTGATGTGAAACGTGTTACATTTTTTTGTCACGTCTGAATGGTGCTTTAAGTATCTAAATAATTCGTTTGGTTTAATTATTTAAGTTAGGTTGTACTGTGGTAGATTTCTTTTTTTTTTCAAAACTGAAAAATGGATTTTACTGCTTATAAAATGTACAGCAGTCTAGATCTGGGGGCGAAAGTCAACGGAGGCGGGCTAATAGTAACAGTTTAACAAGTATTAATAAACTGAAGGGATTTTTTTACTCGTTATAAGGCATAAATAACGGTGAACACAACCATTAGTGTACGCTATTTTCAGGTTAGGTCCAAGGTTCTTGGTCCGGACAACTCTCGTTCCGTACTATGTAGAAGAGAACTCTGCAGATACCCTCGCTTCCAAGCGGCAGGTTGTAGGCAGTTTCCTCTTGACGTGGTCCAACTCCAGGTTTCTCTATGGGCATCTAGGCAGATCCCCTGAGAGTTGGTTTGAGCAAATTCTCCGCGGGTCACCTCCTTCTAATTGCTACTCTAGGTTCTGCTGCGAACTGATCATGCAGGTCCCCTGTGGTTAGGTTAGACTGTTGTCTCGCACTGGCTAGTATCTCCAGGACTCTCTGCGAACAGATCATGCAGGTCCCCTGTGGTTAGGTTAGACTGTTGTCTCTCACTGGCTAGTATCTCCAGGACTCTCTGCGAACAGATCATGCAGATTCCTTGGTAGTTAATATGTTAAGTTCCAGTTAGTGACTGAGCACTGATGGTCTTTGGTACGTCTGATTATCCTAAGATATCGTAATACCTGACTACACATACTTGACTTCAGTTGCCCTCAGCATATAAAGGTAGTTGGTAACCTTTCATATATACTTATATGCTTAATAAATGTTAGTGTCGCCATCTTTGTACATGTTTTGACTTGAATTCTGGGGGTCCTGACAGTTTGGACACTGGCTTTGGACTGGACGCTGGTGGCGCAATCCATGAGGTTAAATTTGTACTAAGTAAAGTTATATTCGAAGGCGCCATCATTGAGCTGACATCACAGCAGTAATTTTGAAACTTATTATGATTTATTTTATTATTAATTTTTCACTGGACACAAGGATGATTGACATAATACAAACTTTTTTTTCTGTTTCATTAATTCCAGGAACCCTTAAAATAGCCGCATATTTCTAATGTTTCTAAACATAAACAGTTAATGTTTAATATTAATTATGATGTAACAAATTTAGCATCTGCACGCAAGTGAAGGATCTTTGTATAATCTTAAATTCTAAATTAACTTTTATCCCGAGTCGTTAGTTGCTAAGGCCCATAGAATCTTCTATAGACATTTCCCTCCCCTTCATACCCTTTCCACTTTATATGTTCAGTGTAAAAACACTCTTTTGTTTATCAGTTTTTTTAATATATACAGTTATTTAATTTATTATGTTTATTTTCGTGTAAAATTTTTTTGTTTATCAGTTTGTTAAAATGTACACTATTCTTTAGTTTATTTTATACTATTTCTTAGCTTTCTTAATTCCAAAGAAACTTCACTGGTATTATTTTTATACATCATGTTCTATTTATATCAGTTATTATTATTGTACTGTTTGTTTCTCTCAAAAATAAAATAATAAACGTCAGTTATAAAATCGTACTAAATGAATAAATTAGTATTAAAATACTATCTGTACATTTTACACATAATTTCTACAGAATATCCCTCCATAATTAAGACAGAGTATGCGGGGGGGGGGAGGGGTTGGAAGGTGGGTCGGGGTTAATCTTAAATCTTAGCGACAGGGGATGCTGGAAGTTTCGGGGGCAAACAGTGCTGATCAAACAACTTAAAAGGGCAACACAAGCGCGAGGGATGGATCGGCACACATGCACACACTCCACACACACTCACCCTGTACGTACGCCACGCACAAAGGGTTTATATTCCATCACTTTATACAATCTAATACATAATATATCATCCCTGAAAGAACCCGGTGATGGACGCGAGCCGCCGAGGAAGGCGAAGCAAGTCACGCGTCGTGGTGGCATTTTTTAAAAAACAAGATGTCATGTATGAAGAATCTTGGTAAAAATGACAAACAATGCGAGCAAACACTGTAACCACCATGTCCAACAATCTCCGACAGGGATTACGCTCTAGTCTAGTCAAACGTCAAATGTACGTCCATTTACCATTGATGTTCCGTTCACCCCAGTAGCAGTAGAAAATAAACAAATGTTTGTAATTTAATGGCATATTTTGCCAAACATAACAGAAATAGTTGTAGGTGTCTGCGGCACTGGATCATTCTGTCGAGTCCCATTAATTAACAACCTATTGATAATATTTATATATATATAAAATACTAATTAAAAATACTATATAATATATAAGTATTGTACAGCTAAAAAAATACAGTTTGTTTACACATATTTTGAAATGCATTGCCCAACTAGGCAAGCCTGTATTTGGGGTAAATTGTCAAACAAATTTTATATCGCAAAATCAAATAACTCATTGAAGTAAAAACACAATTAAATATAAAATGAAACACACAAGGTAAGTAAGTATACGTGAAAATATATGAAATGTGAGAATAAAAATATTAATGTGTAATAAAATATGTATAAATAGAATGTAAGCACATACAATAAATTGCTCTATACATCTCAATTATTTTAATTTTATCTCATTGGTATTTTGGAAATCTACACAAGCAAATTTATTACACTATATCAAAACTAAGAACTCATAAATTATTAACGAAAACACATTCTTATTGTGAAGTTGTAATTATTCAGAACATAGGTCTGTGATGTTTTAAACACTAATTTAATGTATATATTTATAATTAATACATTAAATTAGTATTTTAACTCATAAATTATCTAGAAATGCACTTAAAACATAAATAATAAAATACGTGACCACTTTACTTAGGCATCTTTATAAGAGAACACGTATAAATTTTTTATAACTTCCTAAATGAAAAAGGATCAATCTCAATTTTATACTAAAGGATGTCCAGCGGAAAATTTTCAAGTTTAATATTAAATAAAAAAAATACTACAATGTTATTCTAATATTTTATTTATACAAAATGAAATTTAACGATGTGGATTTTACGTTTTATAAACAATATCGTCTAAATTCCGTCCATTTCTCTCAAGGTTTAAGGTCCGGTGACCGAGGTGCCCAGGGTATGTCTCCGTACTTGCTTATTAATTTATTGGGAAAAATTACATTAAAACTCTAGCTGAGTGTGCTGCAGTTGCGGTACCAAAAACTCGTCGATCATTTGGCAATACACGTCAGCAGTGACTGTCTCTCGCTGGTTAAAAAAATAAGGCCAAATTATCCTTCGGGAAGAAATTGCCCACTACACTGCAATGTAAAGGCTGCAATCTTCTTTATCGATTTACGCAGAGTGCGTATAATTTCACGTCGAACTTTAGCCACATATTCTGGCGTCGCTGCTGGTCGGATGGATCCCTTCGTTGATGGTCCCGGAGGAATTTGGTTAACCATTATCCCTCCTTTTCTGAACATTTGAACCCAACACCAGATAAGTTGCCTGCTCGGCCCATCGCTTACTGGTCGAGTAAAGTGAGTACAAAAAGTGCGACGTGCACGAACCAATGAATCACCGCACATTACATATTGCTCAACCGCGAATGCGCGGTGCGCTCCCAACCGGTAACTCATTGCGACTGGCAAATCCGGAAATCACGCGTGTCGAACAATACTCCTCCCACTTACCTCACTCTGATGGTTTACGAGCATTTACAATTTAATCTTGAAATTTTTCCGCTGGACACCCTTTATAACCAAAATATAACACATTTTCGCCCGCAGTTAATAATTTAAAAAAGTGACACATTTCTAAACCTCTCTAGCCGTGATCAATAAATCTTACTTCGCACTCAACCTCTCTTTGTTATTAAAAAAAAAAAACAATAATTTTGTATGAAATTACGAAATGTATAATACGTCAACCGGTTTAGCTTATCTCAAGCTTCATCAGGACGTATTTAAAACTGATCATAAATACAAAAAGAGTGCACTCATATATACATAAAGAGGGAGATAGAATATAAAATTATATGCGAAAGAGAGAGACAGAATACATATACGGATGAACGGAACATCAAGAGATGGTAAAATACAGTGTTGATGGATATTAAATTGATTTTAAAGCTAATATGGAGCTAATGGATAAATGAATTTATTGATTGAAGAACATGTCTTATTATTATGAAATAAATATTATATACGTATCGGCAGATAATGGATGCAACCCAATACCTAAATAAGTTCCATATATATATATATGTATCCCTCGTATCAGGTGAATACACGTTTCAAGGAAACGTTTACGAATATTTATTTGTAGGAAGAATGACAAATTTTTCAACAATTTCACGGAAATAGGTACGAACTTTCTAGTCGTCCTGTACTGAGAGGAAGTATTGTTACAACTGCGCCAGAGGGAGTTCTGGTTCGGAAATTCAGATTTTAAGTCATGCATCCCTTAGGATACTTTAGAGAACTACATTTACAAGCGAGAGCCTTATTAATGCATAACTTTCAGCCGCGTATTCTACCCAAGGAAACAATACACACAAAAAATAGAAAAGATTTATTATGTAAAATTCCATTACGAACTGAAACAAAGAAAATTAATGTATGTTGGTAGTCTAAACGATTATTCATTTCATTAAGGAGAACACATTCTTATTGTGAAGTTGTAATTATTCAGAACAGACGGTCTGTGATATTTTAAATACTAATTAGATGTATTAATTAGAAAGATATACATATAAAATCAAATATATCGAAAAATATTGTTGGATAATGCACCTTCTCGGTTTGGAAACAGATCCAGGCTCGAATCCGGGTAGCGCAACAACAATATTTTTCGATAGATTTGATTTTATATGTATATCTTTCTAACTAATACATCTAATTAGTATTTTAATTATTCATTTCGCTTGCCTGGTCGGTCATGGTTCGATGGGGCTGTATGGTATCCGGTCCCCTCGGTCCTGAGCCATGTTGAGAGCTGTGCTAAGTGAAGGTGCCGGTCATATGCTTTATTTGCTGATCGTTTTCATGGAGTCTTTCCTCTCGCTCATCGCTCTTCTGCTTCCAGTGACCACTATCTTCTAAAGACTGTCATTGTTTTTTCGGGATACATTGAAAACGAGGTAATCCTTTTTTTGCATATTTGTGTCAGTTTTTTGATAATTTTTGGTTTCTGGTGGATGGAGACGTGCATCTTCTAATCCACGAAATACGCCACAAATACTATATCTCGAATGTATACAACTTCCTCTTTTTTTCTTAGTCTTTATGTCACTATAGAGAACACCAGAGATATTAACAGATCTCGATAGTTGCAAGTATTTACAGAATTTTTAAACGTTCATTCGTCTCCGAATTTTAGCGTAATGTTTTTGTCAATTATGATGATTTTAAAAAACTATAATAGACTTAAGGGTTTAAAAAATGCTACTAATTAATAATATATACCATTAGTCTGAAACAGAAACAAATAAAAATAAAATAGTCAAATTTACTGATATCTGGAATCGTACCATATACAGTGAAACCTACATCTATCGTTTTTGAAGAGACCTTTTGAAATAAACTATGGAATGCGGGAATATAGAAAAATGTTACATTTTTCATACTTAAATGTTTAATAAATATTCTAAAAAAAGGTACATACATCACATGTACATGAATGTGTTTAAATAAAAATAAAATTAGAAAGCTCCAGAGCAACAGAAACAAAAATAAAAAAAATAATTAAACTTTGTATTGTATAATGTCAAGCGGCAGTCAGTAGCAGCATTCTCTCTCTCTCTCTCTCTCTCTCTAGAATGTTCCGTTCATTGTTTACGAGTGCTGTTAATCGAAACCATGCATCAAACGATCAATTCGATCTATTCTTGAGTGTTTTGTATGAAATTAATTCGAGACTGGAAGAAATAAACGATACACGCGGGAAAAAAATTATTCGAGGAACGATCGATCGAGATTTCACTGTATATATATTTGGACGATGTTAACCATTCCCAAACCATGTAGTAACACAGGTCTAACATCATTCTTAAACCTGTAATATTTCGGTAAATACATGCAACATAAAATTGATATTTTGGATAATCCTAAAGAAAATATTAGCAATTAGGAATAAATAGTAAAAACCAATTATGAAACGGGAATCGTACAAAAACAATTATTTTTTCCATTCAATCCGTTGTAAAATTAATACGTTGGTAAAAATACCATTTGTGATATGAAAGACAGAGATCACACATTATTTTCACAGTGAAAAGAACAACATACATACAAATAGTGGAAGAGGACAAAGTGAATTAAGTAATTGAGCAAGGCGAATGCATATACTCGTGGATAAGGTCCAGGATACAGACGCATGACGAGCACTGCACCGATAAAAACATAATTCTTTAACCTTTTAAACTTGCCTAAACTAAACCTTGCCAACTCTATTTGAAATGGAAGACACCACATGGGGTAACACTCAGTTTTAAAGGTCTTGACTTGTCTATCAAAAGCTAAGCGCTTGTGCTATGAAAATAGGACTAACTTGTTGGTGTCCTGGAACGAGGCGCAAAGATTCAAAAGCGCGTGTTAATACGCTTATAGGTTGACGTGTTAACGCGCTCATGGCACTTGACAGGTTAATATGAAAAAGAAGAAAAATATTTATTTCCGTACTGCGCTGGGTCACCTTGTATATCTCGTTGACATAAAAAGTTATTTGAACAAATATTAATAATTATGTTAATATTTCCGTCCGGGCTTTCAAACGTAGAGTGCTTTTAAATTGGCGGCGTTCTGGTGGAATAATTTGAATTGAATTAATAATCAACTTATCTAACCGCAATACAGATGTCTCCACGACGGCCGCCCGAGTTAGTAATGACAATTTACATCTGTGACTAAATATCAATATTGAATTGTTCCGAACGTAGGTACCGCCGGATACGGTGTGTAAGGGTAAACATCCCCCCGCCTCAAGTTGCTAATCTGCTTAGCGAAGTACGTGACAGGACACGGATTGAGTGCAAAGTTGTATAGTCTAAGGTCGTGCCAGTTACGTACTGTGACGTGAGACTGCTGATCCTACGCAGAACGAAAGAATTACTTTATTTGTGAAATTCGAAAACTTATTCAAAATGTAATTATGTACTGGGTGAGTATTATGTTCCAGGCCTATTTTGTTTGCCCACTATCTTAGTTTAGCTAAAATTTGTCAGTTCGCATTTTGTAGTCATAGAGAGTAGTTAATTACAATTTATTATGGAACATCTAACGCTTCAACAGCGTGTTGAAGTCAATAAAACATTTTATCTAAATAATAATGGCAATGCTGTAACCATTAACGGTGATACTCATTACTCATCAAAATATTATTATTGCGCTACCGGGATTCGAACCCGGATCTCTTTTCCAATCCGGTGTATTAAATAAAAAAAATTGTAACATGTAGATTCGAAAATTTGTCGTCAAAAGTACTGTCGCTGTAGCATAGTTGGTAATGCATCTTCCCCGGATTAAAAAAGAGATCCAGATTCGATTCTCAGTAGCGCAACAAAAATATTTTTCGATAAAATTGATTTTATATGTATATATTTATAATGAATACATTTAATTAGTATTTAAAATATCACAGGCCTGTGTTCTGAATAATTACAACTTCACAATAAGAATGTGTTCTCCTTATGTGGTGATCGCTATCGTCACATGTTAGAAAACTTCTTGGTAGCCGAAGTGGGTCGGTTGGGCCTGCAACATATATGGTTTCAACAGGACGGTACCACCTCACATACAGCCCGAGATACGATTGAAATTTTTCCCGGCCACATGATGTCAAAAAGTGGTGATATCGACTGGCCTCCTCGATCACTTGATTTGAAAGTGTAAATTGTGACCTTGACGTCAGCAGACGTCAACTTGACCGATATTTGTTCAACGTCGACATCGCGATAGCATTCGTGGTGTAGACATTTCAGCTCCAGTGCACCGGCACTGTTTATTGTTTGTGCGTACTGTGGGTGAAATTGTGTTATCACCGTATTCAAGTGGGATCGAAGATTTGCTCATCCGCGTGCTATTTGTGTGATCTCGGCGGCGACTGCGGGGGTGACGGAGCTATCATATACAAGGTAAGGCGAGCAATCTTTCCGAATCCCGGTTCTCGAGATCACTCGTCCTTCGACTGGAATCCTTATCCCCTCACCGACCTCATCCTGTACCAAGGTTTCCCTATCTTCTTTTCCCTACCCTGCGGTGATTCAGATTTACGACCGGAATCGTCGTAATCCATTCTGCGGGACGCGCGACTCGGAGATCGTGCAATTGAACGTCATTTTTTAGATTCTAACGATGCAGGATTTACGTGGCAAATACACGGTTTATAAATTTTATTACCTAAATTCTGACGAAAAAAAATTATAAATATAAGATGACAGTTAAGGTGAATGTATATATTATATTATATAAAATGATAGATGTAATAATATCTAAAAATGTCTAATATCTGAGTGCTGTTTTAAAGGTTGGATAACTTTACAGTATATCTTTTTGTTTATAATATTTAGAGTGCTTTACTTCTGTTATGATTGAATGTGGAAAGTCAGTGTAATACTTTATGCCAGCGATGTACACTTGTGATCTGTTATATTAGATAACTCTACATAATAAGTTCTTATAATTTTCTAATTATACTACTTATATTTATTAGTGTTTTTAGCCTATGAATGATATTTATCATACATTTTTTTATTGTATGTTTTGTGGTAACGCGGCGTAAGTGCGATCAGGTTTTTTTTTTAAAGATTATATAATGTATTTATTTAAAACCATTGCCACTATTTCTGAGTTATAATCGAAGAGTATTTATCCAGAGAGTCGGACTATCCTATTGTATTGAGAAAAAATTTAAAGCCATTTCTTGTTGTATATGAGAAGGCCATAAAACTCGTTATATATTTTTATTTAATGAATTTACGAGTTTAATGAATACGACCAAGTTTGTAAAGATTCGTTACTGAATTAAACAGGATTACAGGCTATCATTTAATAATTTATTAGAGTTTAATGAACACAGTTTGATAGCACAAGTCACAATTTTGAATAATTAGACCACTTAAAAAGTGCACTTTGTTCTCATAATGACAGCTAAGCGTCACCAGCGAAAGGCGGGAGATGACTAATCGACGTGTCCGTACAAATTTCGTGAAATCACCGCTGAGGCTTCAAATCACTGCATTTGTTTCGACTCTTGTACTATATCCTCATTGGTTATAATATAACCCACCCAACCAAATAAATAACTAACCATCGTATCATCACGACGTTTCTCCACAGGGGTAGGCAGAGGGAACAGAGCGCCACACAACGTTCATACTCCACTTGCCTCGTTCACTCTCATACTTCTTCTCATACACACTCAGCAATTGTTGAGGCTACTATTAGGAATGTCCTCCAATATCTGTTTTATCTGAAAATGCCACGTCATCCGCAGACGTACCCTGCTCTTGTTGCCTTCAACTCATAAGTCCCTCATATCCAACAAATCTTCTCAGTGACCCATTCTCAATTTTAATGTTTAATGTAGATCCATATTCGCTTCGATATTCCATATAACTTCGTTAATTATTCATTCCATTAGATTTTCTACACCAACACCACATATCCACTGTATTCAATCTACTTTCGTTATTTTTTGCACTATAACTCCATCATGCACCGCTAGTCTTGTTTCGGATTCGGAAAAATTCCCCAAACAATTATTCAATATTGTATATTTGTTTAAACTAAGGAAAATAAGCTGTTTTTAGTGGATGAAATTAATTATATGTCGTTGGTTCAACATTTTATTTTTCTTGAAATTTTTTGTGAAGATGTATGCATATGAATGAGGCGAGAATTGTGTGTCAGGACAGAGCAGTGCGACGCTGATATAATGTAATATTCACCCAGTACCATCATACTCTTACAAAGTATTGCAGAGTGCCAGAAGAAGTTTTAATCAAATACTTAAAAATGATGTATTTGTTAGGTATTTTGTTCGATAAATAAATAATAATGGTATAATATTTTCGAATTTTAATTGGCTTCTTTTTAGATCGATCAGCTTCTTCAAATAGCTGCTGACATCATCAACATCAGCCGTAACGTCTACAAACGAGCCTGATAAATCAGAAGCATATAGATGCTCGCGATCGTGATGGATCATTTCTGAAAAATGACCAATTTACTTATACAGATGCAACATTGTAAATTGTCCATGTCCAGGGAATCCAGTGCGGTGTGTAATTGTATTACGTGGCAAAAGAGCGAAAGCCTCCGAAGCCTGCAGAGTGTTGTCTGAGATGAATAATGGATAAGGGGCGAAGTAATCGATATCCCAAAGAAACCCTCTTATCCCGTCTTATCTTAGTTTAGAAGTATCGAAGATCGGAAAAGTTTACCTCTTGAATAATCTGAATAATTCTCAGAGCAATTTATCCACTGTCGATATCGGGACCAACTTTGCTTTTGCAATAAGAGAATGCCAAAAGCAATACTGAAGATGTGTATACTCTCGGTTGAATTATAAACAATAATAATACAAAACTAATTAAATGCATCAATTAGAAGGATATACAGATAAAATTAAACAAATTATAGATATCCAATAGAGACGAAGCTATTTATATTATATTTGATGGAAAGATAGAGAAGCATAGGTAAGCACAGCGCTTACGTCACGTGATCACTTTATACAAATATAACCTTCATCATTCTCACCCAGTAATCAATCTCCATATCTATCAAATTTTTGAAAGTTGTATACATGTTACTATGTGGAAATACTTCGAATATAACTATACTCTCGTCATCTATTGGCAAAATTTGATATTATTTCCCTGAAACAGCATAGATGTCACTTATGAAAATCTAGTTATTTTTGAAATTATTTAAAGTAATATTCTTCATCTGTAAATGTTTTTTTAACACATTATACTAGAATACATCTGAAAAATCATTTTGTATATATTTTCTATATTTTGACTAGTATATTTATCAGCAATATTTGAATATGTCCAAGTACACACAATTTTAATCAATTTATCGAAAATATATTTATCTACTGAAGAGTTTTGGCCAGTCAGCCAAACCATTACCTCATCCAGATTCTTCAGCCACGATGATCTCCTTCTTCCAAGGTCTCCACTTCCAGCAATCTTTCCCTGCATTGCGAGATAAAAGATCTCGTACTTTTCCAAATGTCTCATTACATGTCCGAGATATTGAAATTTTCGGATTTTTATTAATTTAAATACTTATTTTTCTTCATTCATCCGAATCATAACATTTTCATTCGTAACTCTAACAATCCAACTTATTTTGAGCATTCTTTTATAAATCCACATCTCAAATGCTTCAAGTCGCTTTAAAATTTCTTCGGTAAGTGTCCATCATTTCATTCCATAAAATAATATCGAAAACCCACAGCATCTGATCATCTTTTAAATATACTGAATTTTTTAAGTGACTCATCATTGTTTCAATTTTTTATATTCGAACTTGTGACACAGTTTATGATTTCAAATATTTATTAAGCCACTGAATTATTCTACCAAAATATAATTTATTATCTATTTATTAACCAACATTAAAATTCATGAAGGGACATTTAATGAGTGAAAACATTAACAGTTTCTTAAATAATATTTTTAAATCTTCTTACTGACAGGTATTTGAATATCTATATGTCAGAAAACAACCGGTTTAAGGTTACGTGACATTTATCCAAGACCCGAGCCATTCGACCCTGTTGGATTATTTAAAAGCGGGCTAATAATAAAAATAGCCGCTACGACAGCAAGATCCGGAATTGTAATCCGCCGCCAGGTGGCACGTGAGTTGCGGGAATGGTATGTATTATTTAAAAGTTTTGTTAAAGAGAACATATTCTTATTGTGAAGTTGTAATTTTACATAACATAGGTCAGTGATATTTTTAATATAAATTAAATTGAAAGATATTCATATAAAATCAATTTATCGAAAAAATATTGTTGTTGCCACCCGGAGTCGAACCGGGAACCGTTCCTATCGGGGGAAGTGCGCTTGTTATATTCCGGCTAACTACCTTCTTATACTTTTTACTTCATACTATTACTTATATTACCATTACTACGTACTAAATTTACGATTTATCAAAGTAGATGCAATTTATAATAGTTAAATTCATACCTACATATTATTTTGTATTCGTTTATATTTTACTTTGTCAGGCCAACGAACTCTGTTATTTGGAAGTCCACTTGAGATACCAAGGGTCGATGTTTAAATTAACCGGCGTGTTCAATGAACCCATAAAAACTGTTGGGACTAAAAGCTTCCCTTAAAACAAAAAATATTAATATTAACCAAAAACAAAGGATTATAGATAATAAAAGGCCCGAAGTCATAGCTGGCTGATCACTGTGTTTTGGGTATCGGTCATGGTAAGTTATTCTTAAATAAATTCATTATTTTCTCTTGCATAGTGTACAATAGATGCACCTCTCCTTTTAATTCGGCACTACGCTGGTGCGAGAAATATAATTCCACATATTATAACGACAAATTTTCGATCTTATATGTTACATGTCCCTAATTAAATCTATAGGGCGGTTCGCTTGCTGCGTCGCTGGTCGCATTGTCGTATTATGTGCATGACGTACGGCAATATAGTGATATCAGAGTGCCACTGGCACACTTGTACAATAATGTATTAGAGAATTATGGTGCTTAGACATAATGATATCATGAAGCCTGAGTGTCGGTTCGTCAAGCCGACGTGCATATAAAACATTACTCCATGTGAATGATCAATTCTAACGTGTACGGTGCATTTCTTTTTAATAATTTAATATTACTAGGTGCACGTACAAAATGAAAACAAAAAATAGCGTAATGTGTGTATTTTTCGAACTGTAATACTCAAATTGAAGTAAGTCACTGAAAAGATTCAAAGAGAAAAAAAAACATTTTTTTATTCTTAAAATAGATCTAACACTGATGAAAGATGCATCGAATTAATATGATGAAGATAAAAAACAAAATAAGAAATAATCTAATTATATACTCATCACCAGGACTCGGACCCGGAATATTATCAATTAAGGCATCTCGCTCAGCTTTACTTTAGCTTAGTTTTAAATACGATTTTTTTAAATTTTCAAACAGTCGCCTTTTTGAAACATGATAGCGAATCAGCCTAACTAATGAATTTAGCGGAAATATTTACCTGAGTTAAGTTATGTGTCCACAGAATTCCTATATATATATATATACGTACTATACTACACCCAGTTCTATACACTAGTATATATTTATATATTATTAAGGAGAATACATTCTTGATAAAAATGTGTTTTCCTTAATAACATGTATTATAAGTTGTATCAATGTGTCCAAAATTTAATAAAAATGAATTATTAATTCTGGCGTCTCCTATCGGTTTACTCAAAGGTATTTGAGATTCCGTAAAAATAAAGTAGAAAATAATGGAACGATAGATGTATTCATTTGAAAAGTGAAATATATAGTTTCGAAAATTTGTCGTCAATCCACTGTGTTGGTATAGCATAATCGGATAGGTAGTATGTATCGTATTTTTAGAACCCTATGAACTCATTGTGTATCTTTTTACGTAGAAATAAATATTGACTTAAACTTTGTTGAGCCCGTTTTACATACACAGTCCCTGAAGACAATTTATTAAACTACACAAAGAAATATTCTACAAACATTTTTTTATATACCTACGTGCACGTATTCAATATTAAAATCTACATGTTATATTTTTTATTCACTATCTTCAGTAACTTCATTTTAGATACATACTTCTATTTCATATTTTTTTCTATTTCTCTTTATATTAATTTAACAATTTTTTAGCGCGCTCAACAAATAATATAGACGTCACACACCACCGATAAAATCAGCGTAAACTGGTGCTCGCAGGTTTGCTCGTGAATTATTATTTTTTGTATGATAATATTTTTTTTAAGGATTATTTCATATTTCTATAGAAATCTACGTAATGTGACTTCTATTTTAGCGATGGATTGCAATAAATAAATAAAAATTGTATACTTATGTAACAGTGTTTCCGGGCACAGTGTAAGAGACGTTTAATTTAAAAGTCGGCGTATCAGCTCTCAAGAGACCTTCACCTTAGTCTTCCCTTGAGACAGAAGATTATCGCCATTTAATAGGCGGCAGGACACCTCTTGACTTTTATGGTGACAAATGCGGCGAGGCTGTATCAACGGATGCGAGTCCTGTAACAGCTAGAAATAGCTTGTTTCTTTTTTTAAATGGATATCCAATTGAACAGTGAATTATCAACATTACTTAAATTTTTTTTTTAAAGAGAACACATCCTTATTGAGAAGTTACAATTTTACAGAACATGGGTCTGTGATATTTAAATGTATTAATTTGAAATATATACATATAAAATCAATTTTATCGAAAAATATTGTTGTTACGCTGCCGGGATTCTAACCTCTTATGCAGTATGTACAAACAAATCTATCACGATTTGTATGAATAAGGAGAGAAAATTCAGTATTAAAGGATGGCAGAACATTTTAATGTAGGATATAGTAACAAAAAAAAAAGGAAATAATGTAATGCTGATGTTAGTATAATGAGTAAGATTAAGAAAGGATCACTTAGGTGGTTTGGTCATATGGAACGGATGAATGAGGAGAGTATGGTAAGAAAGATATATGATGCAAGTGTTGATGGCACCAGAAATAAAGGACGTCTACGGAAAACTTGGCACAACCATGTAAACCAGATAATTGAGAACGGTTCTGTTAGAAGCCTCAACAATCGGCTAGCTTGTATGAGAAGATGCGTGAATGTGGATGAGGCGAGAATTGTGTGTCAGGACAGAGGAGTGTGGCGCTCCATCCTCTCTGCCTACCCTAGCGGTGGAACGGCGTGATGGTAAGATAGTTAAGTTAATTAGTTATAGTAACAAATAAATAGTAAAACTTTTATTTTTAAGATTTGAACTTGAAATTACTATAGCACGGCCAATAGCTCTATTAACTACCCTATCGCGTTCTATTCTTATCACAATGAATGTTATTTTATTCAGATATTAATACATTATAATATTATGTTGGATAAACATTTAATTTCGCTTTAATACTCAAAATATATCGTTGTGTACAGTGCCCAGCTTGTTACATTGTACTGACTGCACGCGTCTGCTACGCATTTGCAGCTAATGTATCCGAATCCGAGTTAAAATCTCAATTCTGGGATTTTGGAATCCAGCAACAGCCCCGGAAATATAAAATGCTTAAATGTCACAATACAAATTAAATGTATTGACTATATAGAAAGATATACATATAAAATTAATTTATCGAAAAAATATTATTGTTGCCACCGGGATTCGAATCTAGATCTCTTCCTATCCGAGGAAATGCAATAACCGATTATGCACTTAATAATAACTTATTTATTGCACTTTCCAATTATTGTAATGCATCTGTCGTCCCATCTTCTTTATATTTAAGGAATCTCAAACACCTTTGAGTAGTTGATAACTCACTGTGTTGGTGTAGCATAATCGGTTAATGTATTTTAATATTTATTCGATAAATTGATTTTATATGTATATCTTTCTAATTAAATTATTTAATTTATATTAAATAAAATTCTAACACTGTAACATTAATGTAAGATAGAAATAATCCTTCCGCCGAGCCTCCCTGTGGACCTAGATATTTTCAACACTCAGTTACAGAAATTAAATTAAAATATATTATATCAACCATAATGACCTAAATACCGCTTATATTTTATTATTAAAACACAGATTTTAATCCCGATCCAATCTCCCCTCCCCTTCTCCCTTCCATTCCCTCTGGAAAATTTTATTTTTATCATTTATCTTTTTTCCTTTTTTAACATGATAAATTTTTCTTACTACTTCAATAGAATTTTTTTTTTTATTCCTTTTATTATCATTAGTTAATTGGTAATTCAGAGAAATATAATTGGTTAAATTTCTCGTTTTATTTTTGTAATATGTGAATGATTATCCGCACCAAAGTCGCCTTATCATTCGTGTTAGTGTATATCTGTATTAACCTTGGTTTACTAGATTGGTATTCACGATTGTGGGATCACTTAGTCTAATGAAAACAACGGTGCATACGTGAAAAGCGCTGAGTTTATTATATTATGTTTTACAATGATTGATAATATTATGCGCGGGATGCTAACACAGAGATCGGAGAGAAACGTTGTTAATCGGTTCAGTATCGACAGAAGAATGGCGGCTTGGCACAGAGCGCGCGGCTGACGGTGGCGCGTTGCGGCGTGTGGCTGACGTCGCAAAATTGTGATTTGTTACTGTTCCGTCAGGTACGTTCAGTACTGTTTCCAGCTCATACGAATATATATATACAAAGTTATTCTAATTTCATCAATTCTGACATAGTAATTATAGAAATATTAGCAGATAATAGTTTTCTCATATACCAATACGATGCTCGCTATTCTTTTGAAAAGAATTGGAAATTGAAATGAGGATCGATATTAGATTCCGTAATAAAGCCGGTAGAGCAGAATTAAAAATTTAGATAAAATGCAAAGAAAGAACAGTTAATCAATACGGTACCGGGCAGCTGGTCCATACACTACAGTGCTAACAATCGACTCTACAGAAATTGTATTGAAATATGCATTCTGGCGGAAAGGTAATCGGCTGCGGTAACCAAATGCTGGTACGGAAGAGAGGCTGTATGTGCGACCAGCGAACAGAGCGCGGAGCAATCTAAAAGTTTGATCATTTTAAAAAAGTTATTCAAATGCGAAAAGACTAACATTATACGTCAAAAAACAAAGAGATTATTTTCAACGTAATCGAGAAACACAATTTATTATTTAATTCATATTTAAAATATCACAGACCGTCTGTTCTGAATAATTACAACTTCACAATAAAAATGTGTTCTCCTAACAATTTTATATCATCATCTTCAGTCCATTCACGTCCAGTAAGAGGTCATCAATTAATAAAAGTTCAGAGTCAATCTCATTATTTTCACTTTTGTATATAAAATGAGGCGCAGGCTGTAAGAAATGAATTATGTAATTTAAATAATTTATTTTTTATCTACCTGTAGCTCCTACCCATATCAGGGTGGTAGTTTTGTATTTAAAGTGGTTTATTTAAATGTTGATATAAAATATGTTTAAACATTAAACTGTACATGCCATGGGCTAATCTAGTTATTTAATACTGATTTACAAACACAATTACTACGCTGTATTGAATTAATTATTTTTTAATCTACTAATACTACAACCGACTATAAAACGATTAAATGCATAAGGACACTCTTTTTGGTCTAACCTTTCTGGACCTATTGCGAGCTAGGTGTGTTTTGTATGGGAGTTACTTCCATTGTATTCAACTGCAGTGACCATCATGATTTGTAAAAATATTTATAATATACATTTTTATACAATAGGCTCTCGATTATCCGGGCTCTAAAATAAAATCTTTTTTTTTTGTAACATTTAGAAATATTATTTAAAGAGTAAAAGTATTTTTTTATTGGACTACACTACATGCAGCAGAAAATTAAAATGAAATGAATCCGCCATCGATCAGACATCTCGGTCGATGATTTGTTCGCCAATTATTATTAGAGTGTGATTATATTCAGTGTTTACTTTTGATGTAAGTGGGCAGGCTCATTACGTTGAATTGTAAATTTAAATTACGCATGCGTAGAGGTTGATTTATTATTGATATTTTTTAAATGTTTAAAATCTACTCGTATTTTTTTACCACTATTTTGCATTATTAGATTTATGTTTGCGGAGATCATCTAGTAATTTTTTTTCTACCATCTCGGATACTTGAGAGCAGTGATGAGAAAAAAAGCTATTCTCGACTCACTGTTGTGATTGTGATTGGAATTCGACAATATCGGTAATTGCAAACTGTGACTATGATCACAGTTTCATTACTAATGCGCATGCGCTGCACTATATCACAATATACGAAAATATAATTTTTAGTGTATTTATTTTATTATTAAAGCATCGTTTGCGTAGAAAACATATTTTAGCCTAAATAATTAATATAAAACTAATTTGAGAAAATTTATATTTCTTTTTCGGGTCAAATTCTCAGCAAATATGCGTAAAACGTTTTGCAGAAAGATGGCGCTGATAAAATTACGGAAAATCCGGTAGATGGCTCTGATTCAAGACACAATCTGTTTAAACAGCGGTGTCGAGTTTTTAACAAAAAAAAAATTGAATTATGTATCACGATATTTCCAGATATTCAATCACTGATAGTGAGTGTGGCTGAAATATATCAGTGATTGACTCACGGTTCGTGATTTCGAGCTCATCACTACTCGAGAGCCTTGTTTTTAAAAAAAATTGTACATAAGATGTCTTAGGATTAAGGTGTTAAAAACAGAAACATAACGTTATTCGTCAACGCGTTCAACTAATGACGTATCATACATATTCAAAAACATTTTTTAACATAGGTATAAGAAAGAATTAAAAACATTATTTAGAATTCAAACCACTGCAATGGAAATATGGAAAATACATTTATGACAGAGTAATTAATGTAGAAATTAAGAGTGGATCTAAAATTGATTCTAGCGAGATTAGAAATGGACGGAACAAAGAAATTTATTTATTAACGCCCTTATGGGCTTTTACAAAATAGGTTTAGGTTACACATAATAAAAAACACATGAGCAGCTACACAAGTAGCATGGAATATATATATAAATAGAATAGAATAAATAGAAATTAAAAAATAAGCAAAACAAACTATAAAAAATAATGGTTCAAGACGGAAAAAATAATAAATTTTAGGTTTGACACAGAATGGCTGAGTATCAAAATCAGTTGTTTCTTTGACTTAGAACAGCATCAAAAACATCACTATTATATTTAAACATAGAATCGAATAGAATAGAAAATCGTTCCCGAGCCTGTGAAGTCTTTGTGTGGGTGCATTCCTATAAAAATTAAGAAATGATGAATTTACATGGAAAAGCACCGACGAAATGAAATGAAATAACGAAAGAAGAGATTGTATTATAATAAGAAACACATATGTGACGCGGCAATAAAAATAGTAATAAAATAGACGAAATACTTGGCACGTACAGGTAAACCGACACTGGAACATAGTCTTATTATTTATTATTCTAAACAATCTTCAATACCCTCAAACGTTAAACGTATATTTTGACACTTTTTAGATTTTTACATGTTCGAATAGTCACATGTCACTGTGTCATTTCACACTCCAATAGATGGATAAAGAACTTCTTTATGAATTCAGTGCCTGCACAGTATGTAAAAACGAGAATTAAATAAGTAATATATATTTAGTACCTACTTACACAAAGTAAGCAATCGCTTTCTAACAAATAAAATTTTAAAATACCAAAAATAAATATGATTAAAATGTATTATTTCCTCTCTTCCCAGTAATCTGCACACAATAGTACGGATGTAATTATTGAATTTTTAAATATTTTTTTATTGCAGTAAATAAAAAAAAGGGAATCTACCCTACTACAAATAAGCCGAGAATATTTTTACCAATTTCAATATTTTTATTAAAAACGTTTTGAAGATCGCGATACAGAATACAATACAGTGAATTGTAAAGCAAAATGTATTACGTAGAATTATCTTAATTGTTGAAAACAAGCTTTATTTAACGTCTGGCATGATACTATGTGAAATATGAACCAAGCGTTGCGGTGTGGCCCTCCGATAGATGGTAGATCTGTATCACGATGTGAAATTACGACAGAAAAACGTGAATTCTAAAAAATAAGGGATGTGATACTAGAAATAAGGGTCAAAACACGGGGCGATGGAAAATATTCGCGTGCAACAGAGCTGCCAAATCAGGAACAAAATATTTAAGACTACTTTTTGATAAAGTGAGAAAATGGAACCTTGAATGATTTTAAGATAAATTAACTATTTTTTTCGCCTTCACAATGTATGGGATTTAACTAGATAACGTCCACCTTTGCGATGATGGTGAAAATGGATTTCACACTGTTTGAAAATAAACATGTCTTGATTTATTCACTATTGAAAATGAGTTTTATATTTATAAGGTTTTTTAAACGATTTGGTTAGATTTGAAAATCACATAATATCAAGCACTCTCGTGATCTAAAATTGTCAATAAAAAATAAACAAATTGGTGTTGACCACATTTGAAAAATACCTTCTGATGTATACATAGTTACATTCCAATATGTAATATTATAAAAAGATTTAAAACATAAGGTTACTTAATGTTAGTGTTTTCGTAAAATCAATTTTTCAATGATGAGATTATAATTTATCAGCAAAAAGGGGAATAGTCTACCACAGTTAAACAAATGTATTCGGGGCCACGCTTGATAAAGCGATTTGTGTCTTGACAAAATAAAAATTAGAAAAAATTTGTCAGATGGGGATTTGAGTTTGCACTCTCAGAATCCGATTTCTAGTAGACGTCTTAGCCCACTCAACTGCTGCGTGAGGAGTGATATAAAAAGTGTCGACTATTTTCAACCTTGATGGAGCGACAGCGTCAAAAGAGTGGCGAGCAACACACGGAGGAAAAAGCTGAAGACAAAAAATTGATGATTTTTAGAGGAGGCTTTATCCAGACTATTGATGATGATAATGATATTCAAGTGAATTTGATGCTCTTATCTACAAAGCGTGGGAGGACTGCCGCGCAGTACATCGCGCTAGTGGTCTTTCAATCCGATTCATTCCCTTTTTGGTCGACGCCCACAACAGATGCGTTTCTATAATAGGTATCCAGACTTAAGAATGTTGAATTGTTGGATAAATTGTTTTACCCGCTTTCAGCATTTGTGTTATTTATAGCCACCCTGACCCGAACTGTACTGGTATACCGGTATACTGGTATGCTGGTACACACTATCTATATGATGTATGATATATCACGATACGGACCCACAATAGTCCAATTGATCTTATTTTTCTACGCTCTAAAATATCTCCCCAATATCACCAACTAGATTTGATAACCTTTTATCACCAACTAGATTTGATAACCAATTTCTTTTATTGATACCTATCAACTTTTTGAGTCCTCTAGGGATGCTTGTGTGTGCTTATTGTGGCTGGAAACCACTTCTCGCTGAAAGGAAAATATTTTTTTGAACATAAAAAGTAAACTCAATATTAAATTCATGAAAGGTTGCAGGAACTAGTTGCGCACCGGACGCCGCCAGGTTCGTGGAGTGTATTTGTAAGCCGGGATGAAAATACATTTTACAACGGGTATAAGGTTATAGAATTTAAAATAAGAATAGTAGTCATGTTTATTAATATTTTGACAGCTGTCATTGTTATTTTTATTCGGTATAGTCAGCCATTTTACCATGGAGCCTTTCACATTGGAACAACATTTACAGATTATTAAAACTTGTTATCAATATCAGTCTTCGACTCGGCGAACCTAACGTGCATTTCGTGAATTTTATGGTGGACGTGATCATTAATTTGAGCAAGCTATTCGTCGAATTGTGAAAAGGTTTTAAACAATTATTCTTTACATGATGTAAGAACACCGGTAAGACAAATAAATTCCCGGAGTGAAGCCAATACTGTCGCTGTAAATGAAAGTGAAAGAGATGATGGTGTATTTTGAGTAAGGATCTGAGCACCTACACCTCTACAGGATCTAGCTAGTGCAAGACCAACAAAAATGAAACAATTAAAAAACAACATAGCTTGTGTTATTGGTGAAATGGCACCACATTTATGTGAAAGAGTGGCTGAAAATTGAACCCGAAGAATGCATTGTATCAAACGTAGTCGTGATGCATATTGTATTCCATAATAAATGGCATCGAACGATATACCAAATTAAAAACATATCGATGATATCATATTTTTTATTTTATTTTAATATTAAAAAAATTAATACATTTTAGAATTATCCGTAGAATATATATATATATATATATTTCATTTAACATTTATTTCTTCTCTATGATAGTAGGACTCGTGTATAGAGAAGGAGTATATATGAGATAATTTATGTTTCAGTTAGTCTGTGTATATATTTTTTTACTTCAGATACAAATTGATAGTAGTCTGTAATTGCTCTGGGAAGATTGTTAAAAAATTTGATATCTTAATAAATATAGCGATGTTGAGTTGCGGTATATTTTAGTTTTGAAATATCAATTTGATTTGATAATTTTGAAAATTTGGATTATTGAATTTTTTTGTATATGTCTATTATTTTTGGTACTTCCAAATCTGTGATCTGTGGATAGTCTTTTTTTTTAGAATAATTTTTATTATCATTTTTTGAGTGATTTCTAATTGTGACATTAAAATTTTATGTGCTCCTCCCCATCCAATAATACCGTATTGCAAATGTGACTGTACAAACGCGTAATATATTATTTTCAGATTTGTAAGTGATAATATGTTTTTGAGTCTTCAAAATATGTAGGCAGTTTTCTTTATTTTGTTTGTTTTTGTTTTAATATCAAATTATACTTGGTTTTTTAAATTTAATTTAATTTTTAAATTCTATCACGCTTGTTGGATAGCCCTGCATATACTGTACTGATTTTTATCCGAGAAAGGTTATATTATTTTTCAACAAAATTTAAAAAAAAAATTGGTTCATTTCACCGTTGTGCTTAAAATGTTTATTTTTTTATTTTTCAATAATTAAGGATACATAAGATACTTAACAAAAGGTTCAGTATTCAATCCTTGTCCTGAGAATCTAAATTAGGTCAATTTTCAAGCTTTTGAATCGGTTTATATCTAACAAATGTAACAAGGAACAATGATATCCAACAATAAATTAATAAACTGATGAAATCACGAGACACTTGTTACTTTGCTTTAAAGAAATTGCTCTCTTTGAGATTACTATCACAGAGTTGACGTCTTATAAGCTCGATCTCTCAACTTGGTGCAGGAAACCAGGAAGTTAAAGAACTTGGAACTTCGGGAACTAATAACTGGAGGAAAGTGAAAGCAAGGAGGTTACAGTGGGCAGTGTAACATAAATAGATGAGTTCAGAAACACGCACAGAACCTTCTGCTACAGAGACAAGCCAATAGGACAAGGACGTAGATGGGTACCCGAGTACCCATCACATTGGATCACAACGGCAATGTCAAGAGATGACAGGCGTTCTGTGGTGACTGCAATTGTGCAATTGTCGTAAACTTCACATAGGGTATATGTTAACGCACTCTTTGTGTGATATCATATACCTTATATTTATACCCATTGTTAGTGCATGTTTTTATATCATTCTATTGCTATCTCGTTATTCTATCTATTCTATCTACTATCTATTTTCTTGTTGATGGTGTAAGCCTGTGTACTTTGGTATTGGCGAAGACGCCACCTAACTTGTGATAGAAATAATACAGCCGTCATCGGGGTCGGTCGAGGAATTTTCAGAGATGGGCCAAGAGAACATACAACATTAGAAGAATCAGCAGAGAATTCGACAGAGCGGTCAGTACAACCAGCAGTCCGGATTGTATGACTATCCAGGTTAGTCTATATCTGACTGTTGTGAGGTGACCTATACATTAAACCACATAACATATTATTCCAGTGTTTAAAAGGAAAAATAAAATTAAAAGTAGTATAAAGATTAGAATTAATTGACACATGAATAATTTTGAAATGATAGAAATCCAGAAAAATTTGAATTTAGAGAAAACATTAATGAATAATATTACATTTTCAAAAACTTCGCCGCTACTATCGACGTTTCCAAGAAACATTGGAGCCACTCCCACCCTTACGTACCCCACCCCACCGCTCCATAGCCAACTGGATTCATTTTTTTTTAAGATTCGAAAAATCAACTTTGTGATTAAAATTCATTATTTTTAATTGATAACATTGTTTTATTAATCACTTAATGAATTAAAATACATCTACCGGTTTCAAAAAATATCATTTTCTTCTTCAGGATGTCAATAACTAATCAAAAACCTAATAATTTGGAATCGTTTGAGATAAATAAAGCGAGTAAAACTAATCAAAAAATTATAAACAACCAACTAAATTTCATTCAAAAATATTTTTCCTAAAAATTATTCTAGTAATTTAGTATCATCAGTTAGGTACTAAATTTATTTTTTAAATAATTATTGTTATTTAAAAATAGATTCTGTTCTTGATTAGTTATTGACATTCTGAAGAAGAAAATGATATTTTTCGAAATAGGTGGTTAATAAAACAGAGTTAACAATTTAAAATAAAGTATTTAATTTAGTTCAAATTACACCTGTAGATAGGAAGGACTGCTCTTCCCGAAACTAGTCATATTAACATAAAAAACTGCGTGTCTAAATACTCTAAGTCTAAATATTTTTTTAATTAAAATTTTACAACACGACATAACTGCCAAATCAATCGATGATGTAAGATTAAAATTATAAACATGAATTAAATATATTAACTAGAAAGATATACATATAAAATCAAATTTATCGAAAAACATTGATTTTGCGCCACCGGGACTCGAACCTGGAACTCTTTCCAAACCAAACAAATTAATACATCTGTCTGCAGTCGGTTTACTCAAAGGTATTTGTGATTTCGTAAAAATAATGTAGACGGCTTTCAAAAATAATGGAACGATAGATGTATTAATTTGAAAAAGTGTAACATATAGGTTCGAAAATTTGTCATGAAAAATACTGGCGCTATAACACAATTGGTAGTTTACTTTCCCGGATTGGTAATAGAGATTCAGGTTCGAATTCCGGTAGCGCAAAAACAATATTTTTCGACAAAATTGATTTTATATGTATATATTTATAATTAATACATTCAATTAGTATTTAAAAACATCACAGAATTATTAAATTTTTTGTCTGATGGTTGAATATTTTAATTTAACTAGAAGATAAATGTTATTTCTGCGAATACAGCAGAGAATATACCGAGTGGTAGATAACTATTGAAGGTAAATCAAATTAGTACCTGTCGCGAAAAAGGCTCGAAGTTTGGCCACAATTTTAAAATATAATGTTCCATTGGATGCTACTTATTATTTATTCTAGATTTTTTCGTATTAATGCTGAATAATCTGAATTAACTATGGAGCCTAAGGTAGTATGAAGTTTCCGTTCTTTGTTTAACCAGCCAGAACACAGGCATTGTTATAAACTATATTTTATTATTACTGAAACTAGATAATTCATCGCATAGAATTTTCATCCCTTACAGGGCAGGGTAGGAGAGAGTTGGTATTTCTATGGACATGATTAAGATGGGTATTAATTCCTTGTTATATCTTGTATAGAATCAAAGAACAATCAACGAAAGCAGGGCGGAAGGGTAAACCTTTTTAATTAAAGTCGGTAGCATTTTTTGTTTCATAAAAGGTTCCGCCTAAGAAATTATACCAAGAAGCGTAAGAGCATTTATAAAATATGATTAATTTTTTTTTACTTTGAAGAGCTTCCAGTTATGGATATACGAATCAAAAAATGCATGTTTAAATTATGTTATGCAGATGCTCAACTTAGAACATATAATATTAATTTATTCACTCATGTTCTTCGCCCTCTTTTTGAACCGTTCGGGGCTTTGAAGAAAACACGAGTCTTCTCCGTCCATACCAGTCTTCTGCTATCGCGTCCCGTGCTTCGCGTCGCACTAAAATCATGAATGCCATATTTTGCATTATTACATATTTTACATTATTGCGAGAAAATGGCTTGAACTTTTAAAAATAGTACTTAAAAACTGTCCTATTACGTACATAAGACAGTTTCTGTGAAAAAAAAGTGATAATTTTAATAATTACTTATCTACAATACAGCAGCATTTTATCTTTACAATTTTAAAATTTCTGATAATATATCTAAGATCTAGATTTTTTTCAGAACAAAAATATATCATATCCATCTAATTTGTACATTTCATAGAAAAGTGACACTTTACTCCAATGTAATGTATCAATTTTCTGACACATAACATTGAGATTAGATACATCGTTTAAACCACAGAGTTACGTTATAAAATGTGTATATTTTACATCATTGGTCACACGGTAAGTGTAAGTAAATGTACGTAATGACGTTAAGAAATTTCGTGTAGAGAATTTTTTTATAATTTAGTATTTTTATATAAAGTTCAAATAATGTTCCTTTTAATTAGAGTGATACTGTAGTAACTTACACGAAATTGTCTCATAATAAATAATTGTAAAGAAATAACAATATATCGTTTCCATCGAGTCTGGCAAGTAGAAAAAATACAATTGCAAAAAATAATTATCATCCGTAATTGAATTAAAAGATAGTCACCGTATTTTTAACGACGCAGTACGCTAGAAAGAGAGAAAAGTGAAACAAAGGGAGACACTATTGTGTTGTTTTTCACACGGGTTAATGAGAATACTAATCAAATTAGAAATCACCTGTTTCCAGTACTGTAGAGCTGTACTCTGTCGGTGGCTACTCTGGCTAGATATTTCATCAGGACGTTTACACGAACTCTCCAGTTGCTGACATTGATACAAGAATAGTTGATAAGCCAAGTGTGGGTAAGATAGGATAACCAGTTTTTATTCAATAATA
This sequence comes from Eubasilissa splendida, assembly GCA_031772225.1. Taxonomy (NCBI): domain Eukaryota; kingdom Metazoa; phylum Arthropoda; class Insecta; order Trichoptera; family Phryganeidae; genus Eubasilissa; species Eubasilissa splendida. The sequence goes on along the minus strand of CM062865.1, from coordinate 15,427,154 downwards.
AAGCTAGTATGGTTATGTTCATAAAGTATTAAGCAGCGGAGCTTTACGGACAAAGGTGTATTATTCTCTTATTGAGTAATAAACCCTAGCGTGAACTGAATGCTATGAAAATTACGCCATTAGAATTGTTTATGCATAGAAATCTACCAACACACTGAAAATATTTCACAATGCCTTGTGTTGGTAGACTTACTGCTATTACTTTTTAATATTTGCAAAATTACTTTGTGGGAATATATTATATAAATAATTTAAAAAAAACTTTGTTTAAACCTTTTCCCTTACGGTGCAAAAATAAAAACGCGCATTCCAGTGCTGTAAACTTAGTGTACATGTAGACTTTTGCAATTTTAAAGTCGGATAAATATTAATATTTTACATTTATTACTTATATTATTAATCATTAAAATAATAGTTAATTATTCTGTAAAAGTGCTAAAAATGAGAAAAAATATTGATTATCACAAACACAGCATAAATACGCAAAATACACGTCTTACTCGACCAGCGCACACTCTGTTACTAAAGTGACGATTGGCATCCGGCACCCCGCGCCCCGCGCACTGTGCCATCAGCACCACACCGCATGCACACATACACGTATTGACAAATTCCCGTCAGGTTCTTCGAGAAGATATTTTTTATTGTTGCGTATGGTAAATACTTATATATTGTAATTATTTTATCCAATACATAAATATATTACGGAGGAATACCTAAAATATGAACTTAGTATATTTATGTATCTAGTATATTTACAGAGATATTCACATAATTTGAGACAATGTCAACTCAGTTTACATCATCGCAGGGGAAAGATTAAAAACACTATTTATTGATACATCAACATGTTTAACAAACAGTGGTGTACAGTTAGATCCATTTGAAATTTTATAAATATGAAAAAATATTACTAGCAAATAAAATATTATAAATAACCATAACCTCTTTGCAAATTATCACCATTTAAATTTGTTTTCACAGTAGTTCTTAATTAATTACCCACCACTTATACGTTTGTAGTTTTATTTTATTTTTATCTATGCTTGTTTTCTAAATTTTAGTATACATTGTTACCTGAAGAAGATACCATACTATTACTTAAAACGCGTAATAAAAAATTACCCATTTATAGTACCTACAGCAGCATTACAGCTTTCTAATTAACAATTTTATGACAATAGAAATTGATAATTGATATTAAAAAAGGGTTACCCGACCGGTCTGGTTTTCAATGACTTTCCAGTTTTAAATTTCTTTGTATAAAAAATGTAATTGTATTTTATTAAAGAACAATATTAAAATTCATTAAAATTATCAGACCAAGAGTAAAATTAATATGCATGTAATTCTAAAAACGTCTATATGACAGACATATGCAACACATATTGCTCGTAGACCATAATAAATATTACAAACATTTTTTTATTAGCAATATTTGAATATGTTCCAAGAACTGAATTGAGACAGAAGAATTGAATTTAATCATTAATTGCGTGTTCTTGGAAAATATATTGCTAATAATCAAAATAAGAAAATATATAAAAATTGAAAAATTGATTATTCAGGCGTATTTTAGTATAAAATGTTGTAAAAACATTTTACAGATACAGAATATTGCTTTAAATAAATTCAAAAAATTATATTGTGACATCTATGTTGTTTCAGGGAAATGAATATCAAATTTAGTCCATAGATGGCGATAGTGTAATTATACTAGAAGCGTTTCCACATATTGACATATATATACAACTTCCAAAAATTTGATAGATATGGAGATTGATTAATGGGTGAGAGTGGTGAACGTTACATTGTATAAAGTGATCACTTAAGCCAGCCGAGGTCAGGTCGTAAGGCCTCTAATTACTCATACTTCCATATATTTCCATTAAATATAATACAAAATAGTTTCGTCTCAATGAGATTTTTGATCGTGTTTTATATACATTTGAATCCACTCACATAATTAAAGTGTATTCTTAACTGAAAGTTTACATTATAAATGTAATTTAATAATATTGTTATAGCAATTTTAAATTATTTATTTAATTAGTAATCAAATGTCATCATGATCAGCCGTATTCCATCCACTACTGGATGAATTCCTCCCCAAATATCTCCACTTTTCTCTGGCTTCTGTTATTTTATATTATATTATAAAATATATCTATAAAATATGATTACAATTAATTATATTTGAAATAAACACCGCAAGAATACCCGCATTGATTGAAACCAATATCTTGTAATCCAAAAAGGCCAACTTCAGGTGTCCTGTGATAACATACCTTATTGAAAAATAAGAACTAAAATAACACCCAATTAAAAACGTAATTAAATAAATAGTGAAGGGATTCTATTACCCCCTCCGCCGGACGCATTTTAAGGCTTTAGAAAGTGATTCGCTCGGATATTTTGATCAAGTTTGTGAAATAATTATTTTTGATATCGGTAACGTTTTCCAATACAGCACGTTCTGGGGCGGAATTACAAGCGGTTTTTGAAGTTGACATTATTCGAGGTAGATAGATAATCTCGAGCCACGCGCGCTTGGGCGTGGCTAATTTAAACACTTTTAATTAAACCAAAGTCAATATGTCACTGAAAAAATTCAAAAAAGACCAAATATTTCTTCCGAAAAGCTATCCCGGTAGCAGTTCTGTTTGTGATGAGTAAACATCTTAGCTCCTTCTCCTCTCCAAAAACAATTTCGCTCTAAAATTATCTCAGAAAAAATTGTGACGAAAAAGTAATCAAAAACAAATACAGGGTGATTATTATGTTCCGGGCCGATGTTGTTCTTAAATAACTAAGAAATGATAAATCATTTTTTAATTTTATTTTTATTTATCGATTATTTTGTTAATTACAATTATGCATAATATATGATATCGGTCAAGTGGCCGCCTCTGGCAGCGGCACAAATGCGTGCTCTTTTAACCATATTATTCATAACATTTCGCGTGTTATTTCAGCTATTGGTGTAGACCTTTTCTTTCAAGTATCCCACAGAAAATAGTCGAGAACTGTCAGGTGATCGAGGAGGCCAGTCGATATCATCCCTTTTTGACATTATACAGCCGGGAAAAATTTCAAGCGTAGCACGATCTGTGTGTGAGGTGGTATTGTCTTGTTGAAACCACACGTGTTGCAGGCGTTTTCCAACATGTGACGATAGCGATCACCATTAATGGTCACAGCATTGTTATTATTATTTAGATAAAATGTTTTAATGACTTTAACACGTTCTTGAGGCATTAGACGCTCCATAATAAATTATAATCAACTACTCTCTACGACTACTACATGCGAACTGACAAATATCTCCCAAACCAAAATGGTGGCCAAACAAAATCGGCTTGGAATATAATATTAACCCTGTACGTTATATTCATTACTACGGTGACTACATATATATTTTATTCAGTATTATAATTTTTATACTTTTTATAAATTCATATATTCGAAAATATGGATGGCTAATGAACTTAACCGAATAATTTACCGGGTAAATTTTTTTGAAAAGTATGATTGAAATGTAAGAATTATCAAGTTTACAAAATCCGTTATATCATTACGTTAATTCAAAATAAAATGAAAATTACCTTGCGAAATACTATAAAAATAAATAATTAATTTCACTTTATTTTCCAATATATATAGTTATATACAGATTTTCGTATATATATAAAAGAGGACGTCCGTGGAAGACTTGGCGCAACCAGATAATCCAGATACTAGAAGATGGTCTCGTCCAAATTGTATGAGAAGATGTATAAATGTGGATGAGGCGAGAATCGCACGTCAGGACAGAAGAGTGTGGCGCTCTATGTTATTTGCCTATCCTTTCGGGGAAACGGTATGACGGTAAGTAAGTAAGTTAACGGAGGGTAGTTTCGAGGTCTCCTGGTGAATTTTTCACAAGAGATTCTCTGCAATAGGTAATATTTCAAGTCCTCAAATCAAAGACGTTTCGTCGTATTTTATATTTATTGCCCGGTCCGGGTGATAAATACAAAATGCGAGCCGGGTCTTGTATCCGTAATAATTTCTAACAGTCTCCATAAATAAACTAAATTTGAATTTAAATTTCGTACTAAGATTGCAGGATCGCCTCTTTTGTGTATCTATGTACTTTAACTTTGGCAGAAAGCGACGAGATGGCGACCGGCGACCGGCGCGCGACTCGTGTCCATGAGCCTGAACTTCCGCCAGGGTCTTTGACAAGGTGCGGAAATTATTATCTGTCAACGACGATGACAAAAATTAACCTTCAAAAATATTATTATAATCTTGATCTTTGTCATCGTCTCAAGAGCCAACGTCGTCTCCTCGAGTGAAAATGAAAATGTTAAATTTGGTGACAACGAACGAGATTTTCGTCTCGAAACAATTTCTGATGCTACTATTCTAGGCAAGTCTCAGAAATTAAACATTTGAACGTCTCGCGCCTCCCTTCACACTTGTCAAACATCTAAAGTCAGTCCATTAAACGAAGATGAGATTAAAGTTGAATTTTGAGCTCGAAGAACGATATTAATGCACTAATGCTGATTGATAATCTACTTTAAAATACAACATAAATGCAGCATCTTCTATTCCCCACACTGGCGGCCATTTTATTTTCAGAGTAGAGAAGAGTACTATTGGTGTAATCCTAATATAAATGGCGGCGGAGAAAAGCGGCTGTTTTTGTAACTGACACCAATTTGAATTAAGCAATTTTCATCAAAAAGAGCTAGGTTTGATAATTAATAAATTAACACAATACGTAAAAACTATAAGAGAAGAGAACTGCATAAAAATTTAGAGAAAAAAATAAGATTTTGCAAATAGTTCTCTCAATTATTCCATTTGAGTTTATAGTTAATTAGTACTATAATACAAATTAAATTAATCAATAAGAAAAATTTATTTATTCAAAAAATATTTAGTTGCTATCGTGATTTTTCTGTATATCTTTCTTATTGATTAATTTAATTAGTATTATTTTACTAATCATGCTGACTAGAACTTTTATTTATTCCCTTTTAGTTGATAGTTAATTAGTAATATTATATAAATTAAATAAATCAATTAGAAAGGTATATAGAACAAATCTATATATCGAAAAAATATTTAGTTGCTATCGGAATTTTCTGTACATCTTACTAATTGATTAATTAAATTTGTACTAAAATACCACAAAACTATGTACAGAACTGATTATGATAATTCCGGTCATAAATCGGAATCACCGCAGGTTAGGGGAGGGAAGTAGGGAAACGTGGTACAGGATGAGGTCGGTGAAGAGATAGGGGTTCTAGTCGAAGGACCAGTTTTCTTGGGAATCGTGATTCGGAAGGGCTGCTCGCCTTACCTTGTATATGACGCCTCCGTAATCCTCGCAGTCGCCGCCTACATAACACAATAAATGGCACGCGGATGAGCCGATCTCCACTCCCAATTGAAGACGGCGATGTCATAAGTTCACCCACGGCGCAAACAAACAATATCACTGTGCACACAAATCACAGGATCACAAACTGGTGCACTGGAGCTAAAAGGTCCACACCGCGAATGCTATCGCAATGTCGAGATCGAACACAATATCGGTCAAGTTGACGTCTGCTGGCTTCAAGGTCACATTTTACACTGAAAGACGATCACGAGGAAATGTTTGGATGGGAATTTGGACGCGGAATGTGTCAATAATATTGGTAGCGGCTGATTCAAAAAGACGCGCCAAAAGTGTGTTTACAAATTCGGAACAGTACCGTTGTCAAGTAAAGAGGCAATCAGTATGCTCGGGATATATTGCTCTAGTTGCAATAATACGATAACAGATCGTTGGTGTATTATATGGGAATATTATATTCTCTTCCCATTTATAATATCATTATTCTTGTGTAGCTTTTTCCGTCTGTCTGCTCTTTGTCGCAGCCGGCAGTTCTCGGTAGGGTGGTTAGGGCCCACTTTTACCTTTGTCGATATTGGTCAAAGTACCCCCCATTGTCTGTCGCAGACAGATATCAGGGAGGGATGACGTTTCAGGCGAGGTTTTAATGGCCCGTGTCCAATGAATGAGACATGAGATAAATCTCAGAAATTTAGTTGAGCTCAAATACCTTTGAGTAATTTGATAGCAGACGCCATAATTATCAATTCATTTTTATTAAGATTTGGACACATTAATACAACTTCATTATTAGAATAACACATTCTTGTTGTGAAGTTGTAATTATTCAGAACATAGGTGCGTGATATTTTAAATATGAATTAAATATATTAATTAGAAAGATATACATAATAAATCAATTTTACCGAAAAATATTGTTGTTGTCTTTATATTTGATAAAGATCAGATCAGATTACTCAAAAGTATTTGAGATTCCGTAAAAATAAGGTAGATGACTCTTTAAAATAATGGAACGATTAAATGTATTAATATTAAAAAAGGTAACATAGGTTTGAAAATTTGGCGCTAAAAATATCGTCGCTGTAGCATAGTTGGATAATGCACCTTCCCCGGTTTGGAAAGAGATCCACGTTCGAATCCTGTTGGCGCATCAACAATATTTTTCGATAAAATTGATTTTATATGTATATCATTCTAATTAATATATTTAATTCATATTTAAACTTTCACAGACCGTCTGTTTTGAATAATTACATCTTCACAATAAGAATGTGTTCTCCTAATATTATATTTATCATTTCTTATTATGTTCATAGTAACTATTTTAAAGTCATTAAAACTTGTAAAAGTATTTTGTTTCCATTCAAAGTGCTTTAAAAATCTCAAATTTTTTGCGGTAACACGAGTTGACAGTGTGGCTGCGTGGGGTATTTTTAGCACGGTATAGTAAAGGTTAATACGGTATCTTCTACAGGATGTAATTCATAGTTAATTAAAAGTTTGTTATTTGTTTAAATTATTAAATATAGTTTCTCCGAAAAGTAGGAGAGGGGGCGTGTCTCCATATCCTGAACAGAAGAGCAGCCAGTGCGCAGGGCAGAAAACTATCAATATGTGGTTCGTAATTTCCCTCTATCTACGCCTTTCTAATAGTTTGTATAGTGGAATTAATAATGGAAACATTTTATAACTTGTCAAGTTTATTTGAACTGTTCTATTCCGTATTTATTCAAACGCCATCTACAGGGGTGAGGGGGTTGGGGACAATTATGCGTGGGCAATATCAGGTGGCGGTTCAGCTACAGTTAATGGGTGGATCCATGACGCCAGCGACAAGTATCAGAACACTTGTAATAATTGACCATAAATACTATAATTTATAGCAAATAGCATTACTTCCGCAACGCGCTTTAAATATAATCGAGGTAAATTGCTGTGCAACTACACCCCTCACGTCAGGTACTTACATATTAAATATCCAAAGGAATAAATAAATGTTTGAGATTTATAAATCATATCAATGCTGACGACCTACACGAGGGTAAAAATTAATTGATTTATTTTGAGATTTATTTACAACATATTTTATTAAGGAGAACACATATTTATTGTGATGTTGTAATTATTGAGAATATAGGTCTGTGATATTTTAAATACTAATTAAATGTATTAATAAGAAAGATATATTTATATACATAAAATTAATTTTATCGAAAAATATTGTCGTTGCGCTACCGGGATTCGAACCTGGATCTCTTTCCAAACCGAGGAAGGTGCATTATCCAACTATGCTACAAAGTAAATGGATTTCAAATAATGGAACGATAGATATATTATTTGAAAAAGTCTAACATATAGGTTCGAAAATTTGTCGTCAAAAGTACTGTCGCTGTAGCATAGTTGGATAATGCAATGCACCATCCGCGGTTTGGAAATATATCCAGATTCGAATCCCGGTAACGCAACAAAAATATTTTTCGATAAAAATGATTTTATACATATATATTTCTAATTAATACATTGAATTATTATTTAAAACATATTTATGCCACAAAGCGCAGGCGTATGACTGTAATGTCATAATAACGATTAAATTACATACAACTAATATGTGAGTATTTACTGAGCCTCGTAATTGCGTGAGCGACTTTTCTCTAACTTACCTTCAGACATCGTCAACAAACGGTTCACGCGCCGAATCATAAAACTATTAAAAATGTATTTTTCGAGTGTTCACAATCTTTAGTGATTATCTGAAAATGATCTAACATTTTGATGTTGAATATTCATGATGTTTTAATAATTACTTCGATACACATTTTTGATGTTGATTTGCATCGTTATCTCATAGTGATCCTAGTAACACGCTCCACAAAACTCTGCTCTGCTGCATTGTACTGGAGCCACTTGGCGTCGTTGGCTGTAGAATGTGTTTTACGTCGTATGAGATACCCGAACTGAATTGGATTTATAGCGCATTCAAATAAGCACTATACGTAAATAAATACATATATATAGCATTTTCACCACTACATCCAGTCTGGTTGATGTTTCAATTAATTGACAAAATTAGATTGTATTGTTGTAAAATATTGCCAATTGTTTGAAATTAATTATGTTTTTAATATTGAAAAATTGGTTTTGTTGATTGTAAAATTCATAAAATGCATTATATTAGCCAGGGGTGCTGCTTTTTGTCATTATGTTATAAATAAATATGGTAAAAATGCTACATAAGTTTTCTAAGTTCATTTTTAGCTGTGTTTTTCTAAACGAGACAAAGTATATTACGATATATATAGAAAAACACAGCTAAAAATTATATATATATATATATTATTATACATATTATGTACTTAGTCAATGAAGAATAATATCGAGATTGAGGTGTTTTCTAGAATTTTTACAAAAAATATTTTTTCATATAGAATTGAGAGCCCTGATTTCAGAAAATGAATGTGTAAAATGTATGGTGATAATTCGAAACTTTGAAATAACTAAATAGATAACTTTTGATTTTTTTTTTACTGTAGCACAGTTAGCATAATGCATCTTCGATCCAGGTTCGAATCCCAGTAGCGAAACAAGAATATTTTTCGATAAAATTGATTTTATATGTATATCTTTATAATTAATACATTTAATTAGTATTTAAAATATCAGCTCAATCTTCCAACAAATTTATCTTCGGCAAGCTTTATTACGGTAGAACACTATTTATTTATTTAACTCTTAACATAGTGCATACATAATCACTTCTTATATATGCTCTAATATATAGAATATTAAAGTATTTTCTTTTACTAAAACTTATCTTTTATATATTTAGTCAGTTTCATTTAAAATCTATTCAATTTCTCTTTCTTTCTTATGTTTTCTGGCATTTCATTAAAAAATTTAATCGCACTATACATCATCGATTTCTGAGATTTGGCCTTCTTCCTGAATGGCAGTCTCAGTCTATCCCTTCCCCTTGACATAAAAGATTGTTATAATTTTTAAACCTGATTATTCGTCAACAAGGCAAATTAGAAATTAAAATAATTCAAGGCCCAATTATAACACAACAAAAAAAGATAGGCTACAACATCAGTGGATGAGTTCTGAAGTCAGCTGGGTCTACGACCCTGGAAGAAGAATTGTAGAGATGCAGTACAACATGAAGGAATGAAGAAAAAAAAATTCTAAATTAATTTATTAATTCACAGGTTACGAGCCACTGGATTCTGCCGGCGACTCTGTTTCATTCCTGATACGCGATTATTGATTTCTCTGTAATTTTTTCCATGGTTACCAAAAATAATTGGGCTCAACTCAGTCATTACTGACAAACAACGGTCATTTCCGTCCAACATCGAGGGGATATGTTCCACATAAATAGATATTTGTTCCAATCTAATCCTAAATAACTTAGCCTTATTTAACTGTTACCTTACATTTTTAATTAATTATTTTGGCATACAGATTATAAAGATAAAAAAAAACTATTTTTAAATTTAACACAATTATGTAAAACCCATCAATAATGACAAAACGAATTTTTTGATAGATCACTTTGCCATTCCACCACCGATTCAACGTAAATGTTAAAAACCCGTCCTATAATGGCCGCGATAGACGTACGTACATAGGACAGTTTTGTAAAATAAAGTTGGGTTTCATCAGCTGTCGCCGATTTCTTATAGCTAGGCCCTGCAAGCGACCACTAAGCCGTTTGCAGGGCCTAGCTGTAAAAAAAAACTACAACAGTTAGCAGGTACTGAATTAAATTATTATTAAACTCACGGGAAGTGAGTACCCAGCTAGTTCGGATTCGCATGGTTCAACTGATTCATTCGAAAAAATATAACGTCTAAAGAGTAATATTTTTTTCAAATTCAATCAGTGACAAAGTACCAGATGATTGCAGAATTATTTTATTTAAATCATGGTGCATATTTTGACTACGTTATTAATAATGACCGAATAACAAACGATAAAAATTATTTTAATGCTGATGAATATTCTAGCCCGTGACTCCGTGCAGTTACAAGTTTTAGAAGTTACAAATAATAAAACAATTATATAAATCACACACTTATCTGAACTCCTATAAACTTTATACTAAAAAACTACATGTGTCAAAGTTTCCATGGTTGCAATTATCTTGGACGGCGAATGATATTTAGAATTTATGCAAAGAGTTAACAGTTTATCAGAAAATATAAGTTTTTTTCAAAGAAAGAAAACATGTTGTGGCTTGACATTATAGTTAAATAATATAGTATTTTTGTTTTAAACCACTTTATTATGCACATATACTAAAGTCAACTAGTCTCCGTTGGACCCAACCTTCTTCAGGGTAATATAGTATATAGATAGGGTAATATAGTAAATGTGCATAATAAAGTGGTTTGAAACTAAAACATAATATTATTTAATTATAAGTTATTTTACCAATATTTTAATATGTCCAAGAACACACAATTACTGGATTTTCACCTACAAAGGCATTGTCATTAAACAAATGATAGATATCTCATGGAGACGAAGCACTTTTTTATTACATTTAATGGAAATATACGGAAGTATGGGTAATTACAGGGCTTGAGGCTTAAGTGGATCACTTTATACAAATATAACGTTCATCACTCTCATCCATAAATTAATTTCCATATCCATCAAACTTCTAGTACCACTACACCATCGCCATCTATGGACTAAATTTGATATTCAATTCCCTGAAACAGCATATAAGTGTTTCTACAAATTAACATATATATACAACTTCTAAAAATTTGATATATATATTTATATATATGGAGATTGATAAATGGATGAGAATGGTGAACGTCATATTTATATAAAGTGATCACTTAAGCTAGCCGAAGACAGATAGTACGCCCTGTAATTACCCATACTTCCATATCTTTCCATTAAATACAATTTTTTTTAAATAGCTTCGTCTCTATGAGAAGAGTGGATTTTTTTCTTCATATTTCCACAAAACACACGGATTATTTTTGACATCTTTACTTACACTTGTAATTATATTATCATCGATTGTTTATGTCGCACACATACGGTCAGATTTAGAATATTCAAAGCGGTTTATGTTAAAGTTTAAGCGGATCGCCCAGGTTAGCTACTCGCCCGCGCGTGTGGTCAGCAGGCTATGTAAGAGAGAATATACAAGATTGCATATTTCAAAGTGGGACGAAATAGTTTAGGACCGAAATATTTGAAAAGCAGTTGCGATGTCCGCCTTGGACATTAAAAATTCTTTCGCAATACCAGCGGGGTAATTAAAAATAAGAGTTGTTACAGTTTTCCGCAATTCTGATTGGGGGGGGAAAACTTTTTTTATTTCCATCAACGCCCTTGTGGGCTTTTACGTAAGAATAAAAATTGAAATACACAGTACAGTACATTTTTAATCAACATTTCAATATAACAGTTTAAATATAACAAAAAAAAGCTAAGTATAATTTACGTACAAATATTTATTCAGTTTAGGTATGCTCCTGCAACGAAAAATGTCAACGAAATTCAACTTGTTACCAAGCCGATGAATCCGCGATATTGACGAGTTAACAGCATAATACCTATATATAACCTACAAAGAACACTTCGTGTTGTGTCATTTGAGTTGGTACCGATGCAGTAAGGAGGTGAAGAGCATCCTGTTTAAATCGTCCTTCACCAACATGTATACCTGCGAGCTCTGGTCGAAATACAAGCAAGTGACGTATAACCGTCTCCAAATTCAGTACAACTCATACAGAATACTATTCGGATTGGCGCGTTATTGCAACGCATCTACAATGTTTACCGAAGGTCGTATACATGGATTCGTTCCGCTTCTGAGACATCGAGTTGCTGGCGTAAAGCTGCGGCTGGAGCTCAGCACCAACTCTCTGGTGCAAGCGAAGCTCTCATGGAAAGCTGGTTCCCTGACCAGAGAATGGCAGCGCTTACAGAATAGATACATATACAACAATGGCCGTGACTGAAGTAGTTATATATGTAATGTTTATATTTTGTGTGTATATATGTGTGAACTTTTTACTTTTTAATAACTTTTTTTATTTATTATTTTTACCTTGGTTTTCTTTTTCATAGCATTATATTCATTTCCTGACCTTTAATGTATAACATAATATGTATTATCTGTATGGCGAATCGGGTTAAAAAGAACCTGATCACGCTGGAATAAACACATTATTATTATTATTACTACATGAAACCATTTGTATCACAACTAAGGCCATTCCAACATTTGTTTGTCAACAAACGTTTGATTTTTGTTGTAAACCTTTCTGATCGTTTATTTTATTTCAATCGTCGATCTGTTAACACATCTTTTATTTTCTATTAGAATTTGAACAGAAAGTACAATATCTTTCAAAAGATTAATATTTTGTGGTAAAAAATAATTGCATTACAAGTTAATTAATCATTTCTCGTAGCGTCTCGTAGCGTCTTGCTTCTGCGAAACTCGCGTAGCATGATTTACGCCTGATTTCTGCAACATGCGTTACATTTCCTACACAGTTTCGTGCATAGTTACAGAGATATTCAAGGTAATCCCGAATGCCGCCAACCGCTGCAGCGCAGATCGTAGCAAATCACGTTCAGATTGCATTATGAATCTTGACATTTTCGTGTCGAATCGTGTCGGAACCAATCTTGTTTGTTTGTTGTTTAGATAGAAACATTACACGAACATAAAGATTAATAAATATCCTCGGTCTATTTTTGAGCGTTCGGATAAACATCGTGTCCTTGAAAATATCGGTATTTCCCACGTAGACTAGACCATCTGTTATAATATACGCGTAAAATTTTTGATAATTTGTGAAATACAACGTATAAATAATATATTTATTAAAACAAATTAGATATAATATAATATCATTGATTGATTTGACAGTTACTTTGTGGTGTAATATTTTAATTTTTAAAATGCATACTTTCTTTAGTGACCTTGTACTACACACACACACAATTTAAGAGTTAACATTACTACTAATTTCGGGAAGAGCAGCCCTTCCCAACTACAGGTGTAAATTGAATACAAATAATTAGACAAAATACTTTGTTTAAACCACTATTCACTGACTATTCAACATGTTTCGATACCTATTGTACCTTCTTCAGGAAACAATGTATACTGAAATTAAAAATAATAGTATAAAGTATAAAATACTAAACAAAAAAAGTGGTATATCTAATATGTTATTATTGAATGACTTTGAATTTGTTACAATTTTATGAAGGCGTTGATTGCACTAGAGAAAGATGTCAACGAAAGACGATTAGGTAAACCAGATACTAGAAGACGATCCTGTTAAAAACCTCAAAAATCGACAAGCAGAAACAGTTAATATTTTGAGTAACACATTTTAGGTTCCAAATTTAATGATCATATAATAAACCTTCAATGTTTTAAAATAAATTTTGATTTGAAACCGGTAATCACAATTAATAAATACATTTAGAAGCACGATTTGAGTTTTGAGGTAGGCTAATAAGTTAAATCATACAAAAATTGTATAAAAATATTATTTTTGTTTTACTTTAGACACTTTTTCGATATCGTGTATTACAAATGTAATTTATATATTGCATGTATAATAGAAGCCTTCAGAATACAAGCGTCTGCCTAGTATCTCGGCAACTGGTCTCTTGCTGTGTTTTATCTTAATTAAAAATTATATATATCTCAGATACATTTATCATATCACCACTGCATAGAATATGATTGTCTGCTTTATAAATTCCGGTATCTCCCGTGATACACAGAGGTTTCGATACTAGTTCCGAGTAATACGAGCTATACGCGAAAATAACAATTTATAAATAACTTTAGCTCTTTATTAACACTGGCCTATTACAAATTTCACCAGGGATAAACATTTTTTTAAATATAATGAAACATTTGTATTAAAAATGGTATAATCATGAAATATGTCAAGAATATTGATAAATTAATTAAATTCGAACACAATTTTTTTTTCGGGGTTCGCCCGAGCGCCGCTATACAGAGTATAATAATTTAGTCTTCATAACTGGTAGGGTGGCGTATTCAGTAGAAACGGCAGTCTGATTTTATCGACAGGAAATATATTTTTATGTACATAAAATATAAGATAAAAAAAAAGATTTTTTTTTCCTGAAATAACACATACTACGTAAAAATAATCTTTGATTGTTATTTTTCCAATATTATTAGTATTGATTTTGCGTGCGCCTGCAATTTTTTTTTAAATATAAATTTATTTAATATTAATTGCATCAGTTAAGATATTAGATATCCGAGGCATCCAAAGCATCAGATAATTTCCAATATATACTGCGAGCATCACTAATCACGTCATGAAGTCTGCCGGTCAGGATCGCGCTCGGCTCGGAGTTTAATTTGCGGCACACATCTGTGCCACGCGGCAAATTCACGACAGCCGTATGCAATTTTATGTGTGTCGTTAAATTGACAGGCATTAGTGCTCTGGGGTTGAGAGAAGTCCGTCCGCAGGGGCGCGTTGCCTTTGTCCTATGTTTGCACATTGTCCAACACGTGCATGGCTCGGTGAAATATCGCAGTTGGAAAGGAAAAACTATTTTAAAAAATGTATTATTTTTAATACGACTAAACAAGTCGAGGATGTTCAAGGAATATGTGCAAATTCTGCAATGTTACGAAAAACATTATTGTATGAAAATTTTATAAAATCATATTACGTATTTCGAAATAAATATTTGCGAAATTTTATTTTAATTTATTTTATTTTATTTACATAACGCCCTGTTGTGCTTTTTATAAAAATAAATATTTAAATATAACAGTACATTTTTAATTAATATTTTAATATAAGAGTTTAAATATAGTAGTTTAAATAAAATATTTTTAAAAAAACTACAATTTGTATAGTAAACCGTATACATAACACATACGCTCGCGGTGTATTGTACACGCGAGAATACTAACTAACTAACTTATCGTCACGCCGTGTAGGCAGAGAGGATCGAGCGCCACACTCTTCTGTCCTGACACACAACTCTCGGATTATTCACATTCATACATCTTCTCATATTATTGAGGCTTCTAACAGAACCCGATTATTGAGGCTTCTAACAGAACCATCTGATTTACCTGGTCGTGCCAAGTCTTCCGCGGACGTTCTCTGTTTCTGGTGCCATCAACATTTGTGTCATATATCTTCCTTACCATTCTCTCCTCATTAATCCGTACCATATGACTAAACTACCTTTGTGATCCTTTCTTAATCTTACGCACTATACTAAGATCAGCTTTACACACTTTCCTTATTTTTTCATTCTTTACTTTGTCATAAATGAATCACGCCTAGGCGATCTTATTTCCACTGCATTCAATCTACGTACATAAATATATATAATTCACGTACAAATATTTCTTCAGTTCAAGTATGCTTCTGCAATGAAAAATGGCATCGAAATTCAACTTGTTACCGAGCCGATGCATCCGCGATATTGGCGAGTTAACAGCATAATTATTTCTATGTTCATACTTCACGTTGTCTTGTTTGAGTTAGTACTTTATACTAAACCATTTGTATCAACATTATCAATCGGTCCAACGTGCTATTGATAATTTTATATAGATATACTATATCGTTCACATCTCTTTTCAAAGTTATTTTTTTCAAGTGAAGTAGACTCGTTAAACAATAGTTATTTATATTTTTTATCGTATTATGCAATTTAAAATTGATAAATCTTAGAAATTTATGTTGCACTCTTTCGATTTTTATAATACATGAGCCATAGTAGGGAGACCACAGAGTGGAGTTAAATTCCAGCGTACTTCTTACAATAGATGTATATAAAGTTGTTAGAGTTTTTCAGTTTTTGGTTGTTTTTAACACAAATTCTAAGGATTTCATCGCCTTGTTACAAATTTCGTTGTAATGTTGAATAAATGACAATTTTTCGTCGAAAAGCACACCCAAATCCCGCACAACTGCGACTCTACTTTAATGCTGTTAATGCTTTATTTAAAAAGGAGTTGATTTTTTACTTCTTTTTATCCATTGTTAATCTGTATGTTTACTTCAGGCCCTAAATCATCTGACAAAAATAATCTAGCCACTTGAAATTTGATGACCTTTATTTTTTTGTATTCAATATATAATATAAAATAAATAAAATACTTCAAGCAATCGAAATAATCGCATAATGTTTATATCTCTGACATGATGAATTTAGGCACATGTTTCTTGAACATTTTTGACTCGTAATTGATTGTATCTCATAAAATATCGTCTGTTACACCCTGTAATATGCATACACAATATAACACTTTTTTAATCTGACTGTCTTCTCATGATCACAACATAAGAGACAAATTCTCTAACAATATTTCAAAGTCAAAAATCAACACATTAAAATAATTCTCACCGTTTGTACGTCGCTCACACTTTTTATATCTTTTAAAGCCATGCATATTTCAATAATTGTATAATGTTACGGGACTGGATATGAAAAATGTTGTTATCCGAACGTTCCATTTTTTACATGTATTAACTGAGTTTTGTGTTTCTAACATAGATAAATACCCCACTTTCCTCGTATTCAATAATAAGAAGGTCTTACGCCTGACGTACACCAACTACACTACTCTGTGCAAACTTGTAAATATGAAATCTATGACTCTGGATAATGTTTTTAGCTGTTACATTAAATAGGCTCGTCCAATTTTTCCACGCTAACAACAACTCACCCCAAGCAATAAATCATGGACACAACACAAGACAAACAACGAACATCTACACGCCAATTTCGAGAGCAACAACGACATTTTATCAAAGATTGTACATGTTATTAGCTCCGCAAATGTACAACACACTCAACACCAACTGGAAATTGTTCAACTCTAATAATATTACACAAATATGGACCCAACATATGATCCAATCGCGTAGAGATCAATCAGAAGCATGGCTATCCAACATTCTAACATAACCATTATACAGTGCTACACTAATAATACACAAATTCTACAACACTCTCACTTCATTTTCTTTTATACTATATATATATATATATTTTTTTTATCTCTATTTTTATTCCTGCCGAATCTTAAATGACAGCACGAAAAAACTGGCTACTTTAACACAGACTTCAGTCTAGCAAAGTAGCCAGGACAACGCTGTATATATCAGACGTGGAGTCTACTCCATTCCACACAATAAACAAATTACAATATTATAATATATTCACCTCTGTTATAACAAAAATATGAATGTGAATAAATAAATAAATATTTTAAAAAAGTGTAACGTCTCTCAGATACACCCCTGTATAGAATATATTTTGTTTCCCGATAATCTCGACAATACTACTACCTGTTCACAATTTTTTTTAAATTTTATATCTCCGCCAGCGGACCTCTAAAAAAAATTCCTGTAATTATCTATTTCGTGTTATTTCTATTTCTAGCGTTCTGAGTGAGCCTGTAATAAAACATATTCTAAGGTAAAAAAGCAAATCTTCTTTCTGTTAGCTGTGGTTTGCATGAATTGACAAATTCTCGTTAGTCATCGTCTCCCAGAAAATACCTCAACACTAAAGAACGCTGAAAAGTCTTTTTGATGATATTATTCATGACTATTTTGACTTATTTCGATTAAGTTAAATCTCTGTACAATGTAATCTTCAAAGGCGTATATATTAAGATGGAAAATCACATAAATTCGATGTACAGGGTTCACCAGACGTATCTAGCTTATCACGTTTTGGATAGTTTCAATTATTTACAAATAAATATCTTGCTTCTGCATTTTAGTTTTTGTTGATTTATTGTCGTATAAAATGCATTTAACATAGGTATACAATATTATATATGTAATTGTAAGGAGAACACATTCTTATCGTAAAGTTGTAATTATTCAGAGCATAGCTCTGTGATATTTTAAAATACAAATTAAATGTATTAATTACGAAGATATACATATAAAATCAATTTTATCGAAAAATATTGTTGTTGCGCTACCGGGATTCGAACCTGGATCCATTTTCCATTCCGGGGAAGGTGCATTACCAACTATGCTACAGCGACAGTACTTTTAACGATAAATTTTCGAACCCATATGTTACACTTTTCAAATTAATACATCTATCGTTCTATTATTTAAAAGCCGTCTACTTTGTTTCAAAATTTAATAAAAATGAATTGTTAATTCTGGCGTCTGCTATCGATTTATTTAAAGATATTTGAGATTCCGTAAAATTGTAATATGTAAATTCTTGTAAATTAATAAATATTTTAAATACTCTATGGGTGTAATTATATGTTAATGTAATAAATACGTAATTATAAAAATAGTAACAGGATATAACTAAATATAAAAGTTATTTTCAACACATACATTTTTCACTACACCTTGTCACAAAATAAAATTATAGATACTGAATTTAAAAAAAATATAGTTCAGTGCATGTTATTCGAACTTTTTTTCATTAATAATGTGAAAATGATTATTTTATTTTTTATCTTTAACAATACTTAAAATATATGAAACAACTTTTTATATATTTGTTATTTCTGTGCACGTCTTAGTGTTCTTGTTTATTATTACTCACGCCCCCCCCCATCCTTCCCGCATCCCACCCGACAGGTCAATGTTTTACGCCGTAAAGAGAACCTCCACTAATAGGCCCTGTACTTTGCCATTAGAACCACTCTAAAAATATAATAATGATAAATGCACTAATAAATAGTTTGATTCGTATAGATTCTGGTTTACCCTGTATAGTAAATTCAATTTAGCACGAGTAGAATAATAAAATAATACTCGGATGCTGATTTGAGATAATACCCAGCAAGGCTGGCTCCGGCACGGTACCCGCCGAGTCTACTGTGCCCGTTGTCAGGATTTATTCCACTTCTCCATCGGAACTGGCGGGATTTACATAAACTCAATATAACCCCCTAGACTCCATTCAGAGCTAAATTCAATAAACCGTCTGTATTTTCATATATGTAGTACTCAATCAACACTTTTCTCGCTTGCTGCACACACACGCACATACCATCATACACACGCACACATTCACGGTCCGTTCAGAAGCCAGACAAGTCAAATTGACTTCTCTAAATTGGATTTATTCTTTAAAGTTGATTTTAAAAAATCTGAATGTATAACGCTTACGCACTATTGAAACGAAACCCCAAAATACAAAATATGTGCAGTGTCTCGCTCACTGCCACCGCTAAAGTAAGCATGTTTGTAATGTTTTGAACGAAAGCAGTATTTCTGTAAAACGTATTATGTATATTTTTGACTATCCATTTTCGTTTCAAATTCGCGTGACGGTTGCACCGAAGTCCAATTAAATATATTACACCATGACTAAAGATGATATTATAATTTAAATACCAATTAAATGTAGTAATTAGAAAGATATACATATAAAATCAATTTTATCGAAAACTATTGTTATTCCGCTACCGAGATTCCATCCTGGATCTCTTTCCAAACCGGGGAAGGTGCATTATCCAACTATGCTACAGCAACAGTACTTTTGACGACAAATTTTCGAACCTATATGTTACACTTTTTCAAATTAATACATCTATCGTTCCATTATTTATTCCAAACGAATTTATTTGTTGATTTATTAGTTGTGTATTACTGCTACTTCTCGGTACTTTAGTTAAATTATAAAATACTATACTATATGTGCCCATTATTATGACAAAAGTGGGCTAAAACAAGAAATTAAGTTTATCAATTATTACCCGTCACATATAATATGATGCAAATTATAACAATTGTGAAAAATTTAAAACGTTATATTCAGTGTATTGTTGCGACGTTCGACGGTATTCCGCTAGTGTTTATTTCTTTTCATGTCATTTCAATCTTACATTTTTTATAAGCTACATGCAATATTTGCATGACTTAATAAATTTTAAATCTAGTAGACTAAATAAATTCTAAAACTTTGTGTTGTGTAATATAAAAATATTTTTTAATCAATTCAAACGTAAGAAACGCGACTTATAATGGGCATATATATATCAGAGCATGTAATTTTTTACTTTAGTTAGTACAATGGATAATGCATACGGCACAAACTAGCTTAATAACTAGGCGTAGCCGATTAATTTTTGCTAGTAAAAAAAAACACAAAGAAACGAGACTTAAAGACCGCACCAGGATATCGATTTTATGTTCGAATTTCCTTAAAATTTTGTTTGTCCTCGGATTCCTTATCAGTAAAATGCCAGATCTGAAGTTTTTATGCATTTTGTATGAGCGCTCAAATTGCGTGTACATAATTTAAGAAGGCGTTGGGTGGGTGTGGGCGGTGAGGGAGGGGGGTGACCCAATTTTCAAAAAGACGACATTCGGGATGTAAGACAGTGTATACCCGGAACTGACATTTCAATTATTTTTTTATTCAATTTATTAACAAAAACACACATTCAGCGTTGTTAATAACTAATTCAATTCATACATTTTTAAATAAATTATATTATATTCCCAGAATCGCTGTTTTGTTATTTAGATCACGTTTTTGTAAATAATTTTACTTAAGGATATCTAGGCTGACGTTTCGGCATGGTAACGCGTGCCATTGTCAAGGCTTTGCCTCAAAACTTGCGATATAACCGTACTTACGAATGGAGGATATAAATCTCTCCCAGATTACATCCTTTATATTCCTAGATTTATTTGAACGTTTATTGTTTATCTAGAATGTTCATTTGTATTTATTTTTAAATAAAACAAATAAATGTATTTAATTTAACATTAAAAAAGAATAATAATAAAAATGATACATTTCCGTGTGAATTCCCAAAAACAAAATACTCAACAGGTACTCATTGCTCTACAAAACATAAGTAGGTATGCGAAACAGATTGCTTAACTTTCAAGGTTTAAAAATCTGAGTGGAGAATCCTTGCAAAAGAGACGAACCGATATCCGCCCAACCGCTCGGCTAACAAACAATCCAAGATACTTGAAGTAGAACTTTACTTCTGAACCGTATCTGCGCGCTGGACGAAAAACTTAACTCAGTTAAAAAATAACATCGCAACCACTACAAAAAAAAAACTATTAAAAAAAAATTCAATAATTCTGCCATTGATATGTCACAACTTGGCAAAACTACATTTACGATTAACTTACACTGCAAATATTCTGCTAAGTCGTAATAAATAATCAAGTGATAAATCTATCTATCGAAAAAATAATCGGATACCACCGGGATACGAACCAGTAACTTTTCCTTGCCGGGGAAATTAAGAAACACTTATTTTTAAATGTTGTATTGAAGATTTTCCCCGTTAAATAAAATTGATTTCAAAGGTATTTGGAATTAATTACAAATATAATGTAACAATAGATGTATCATTTATAAAAAGGCTATATTTTTTGTATATATTTCTAACTGATTCATTAATAAAAAGAGTTTTCATTAAAAAATATAGATAATTATAATTAGAAATTCTATTTTATTTTTATTCAATTCATTTCTTATACCCATGGATAAATACAATTAATTAATACATTTAATTAGTATTTAAAATATCACCGACTTATGTTCTGAATAATAACAACTCACAATAAGAACGTGTTCTCCTTAATAAAATAAGATTTATTTTCTACAACATATCAATGTAACTTAAATCTAAGCATTTGCGAGGAGCTTATCTTTTTATCTTTTTCTTTTAGTCAATTTTCTTTTCCTCTCTTCAATATCCGTATTCCTTATTCAATATAATTTACTTTTTATTCAACATCAAAAACATTTCTTTGTTTCACAAACGTAACATTTCAGAATGTAGTATTTTATGAAACTCAAAAAATCCTATCAGTATTAAATATTCATACAATACTTATCTTATGCAGTAATTAAATCAACGTACTTATAAAATGGACAAAGTATTAAATAAAGTAGAATTTTAATTCCATTTTTGAATTCGTAATCTGCCGCCTTTTTGAGATAATTCATTCCAAATTAGTCATGCCCGAAATAACCGAATCACAGCATTTAAAAAAATCTGTTAATAAAGTAATTTATGTTTTCATTTCATCTTTGACCCACCTTTGACCTTCAAATTTTTGTGCACAGGCGGCAGACAGGCATTGTCATATATTGCTTTGTTTAAATATGCGAACAATTAATATTAAATTACAAAAAGGTGGTTTATTAATTAATTTGGAAATAGCTTTGTTTCAAACCGCGGGGGATTCATTTTTCGATGCCGACCGGTTTCAGAGTTAATGTATTTTTAATTTGTACTACGCAAACGAGTTATTTTTATCTATATATTAATTTCATACTGTGATTGATTTCAGAAATCATAAGAATAATGGATTAAGTATTGTATGCTAAAAATAACATTTTATAAATTTACAAAAAAACATTTCGTTTTACTACATGTAAAGGATTGCAAGATACTTTTCTGTCCTGGCATTCTATTCTCTTAATTATTATCATTCGTAGTTTTCCAAGACTTTTGCAGACATTCACAATTCGTTTTTGTTATTACCTCAAACAATTTAATTTTTTGCTTTCTCGTACGTTCTGCATTTCTACATTATCAAAATAATTAGCTGTACTTCAATAAAAATCCACTATTATTAGGTAATGGCCGCCTGGTGAATTACGCTGACCACTGTGCGGTCACCAGTATTTTCGTAAAATCCACTTTTCAATGTTGAAATTATAATTTATAAAAAAAAGGGAAACAGTCTACCATAATACGACTTGAATCCGACGGCGCCTTGGTGGTGACAAATTAAGAAGTCTCACTAAATAGAGCGGTTTTGTCTTGGCTAAATTGAATTAAAATTAAATTCGCCGTCGGTAGGATCTAAACCCGCGCTCCTAGAATCTGAGCGTTAACCTTAACTCATTGTCTCACGAAGCGGTTCTCAGAGATGCGTAGAAATTATTGTAATATGCAATACAAATGTACACCAACATACGGCGACGGTGGTGATGGTTACTTGCGTTTTTGGTACTTTATCTTCTTCACGTGCCGTCTTCTGTCGAATATTGGCGACCGAGTTGCAGAGTGCTGATTGATCGCTGGCATTGAACCACTTTCTGAGGTTATGCAGCTTTGATGAGTTGGTTATTGAGGTCTGGAAGTGCACTTAAGTTAATTCACCTTTAGACTGCAGATCAAAAGGTTTTACGGGAATGTAAGCATCTCGGGTACAAATGAAATGGAAGGCTTACCTCGGTTTCGATTCGTTTACAATTGGAGAAACGAAATCACAGATTAGGTAAATTAGAACACAATAATACGTTTAAGAGTAATTACAATATTTTACACAATAAGAGAATTCACTAGAAATGCTGCTAGGCTGGACGAGAGCGCGAGAAAGAATGAATACTCGTCCGCTGGTGCTGCCTACTGCGCTCGACTCTGTCGACCAAACGGCGAAGCTATGGGTATCGTATCTACCGGCTGCGCTCTCAAGCTCGCACACGACTTGCTGTGGCTACAGTAGCTTCGCCGCATGGCCACAGATATCACTGTCTATCTGCCTTACAGCCAAGATTTTACTCTTTCTACAATCGTTGCCGTTGCGTTTCATAGCTTCTATTAGTTATCTTGACTTACTAATGTAGCAATGCCATCAGTGCAGGAGATATAGCCACACCTCACATCGTTTTTGGCACAATAATGAACAAGATTTCTCAAAATCATCACCATCATCATAGTTTTCATCCCTTTATCCTAGGAAGGTTAAGGTCCAGTCTGTCTTTATGCTGGCACAGCTCACCAGAGTTGGCAAGAAGCCAAGCCACCTTTCTACAAGTAGGGACTTTATGCTGAGGGTTTTCCTTATAACGGTACGTCCCTCTCAGTTTGAAAATGTAACTCCTGCAGCTTCTTGTAGTAATTAAGTAAGATCTCTCCGTTAGTATCCGTATTTGTGACCATAAATTATATTAAAGTACGATGGTTATTTATTAGTTCTACGTTGTCTAAAATACGTAACGATTTAAACAATTTAAAAGTAATATATTCCTTCTATTCTATAACATAACTTTAACGATACTTTCAATGGCGAAAATTAAGCTCGACTCGCACAAGTTTGCAATACCGTGCTGTCGGTAATTTTCAATGATTTATTTTGCTAGGTATCATTTTTCAATATCGCTCTAGATAAGTTAGATTTTACGCGCTTCGTACGTAGGAAGCGGATTATAACACGGAATGCTTCTCTCAATATAAACTATTTTAAACATTATCCGGTACCCGTGAAATTTAATTACAATCAAGGTCTTTAGCGTGCGAAACTTCTGTGTAAATCCTCCTGCCGTCGAGTAGACACACAGATACCCTTACCCATGTAATGCGTGTTGGGAGCGGGTGTGCCTATATTTAAGGCGGTTTCATAACTTAGGGGCGTCAACGCCGACGGCGAGGAAAGTTGAAATCTATTAAAATTCATTATTCAATTCACAATGCCGACGAAAGTTTATCTTGTCGCGAAATTTATGCCCAACGTTTGACATCTGACGTCGGCACTGACAACAGCGCGACTGTTCGGTAAATCATGCAATTTGTCACATTTCAGCGTTCAGCTATGCTAAAGGAATATAATTATCTATAATAAATTAAAACGATTTATTTACTAGAAATAATCCATTCATCGTGACGGAATAATATATTTTTTATATTAACACAACAGCCAAATAATTTACTTTATTTTACTTCTAGCTCAAAATATACTTCTGTGCAGTGGCGTAACTACGCCAATGCATTGGTGCCCACTTATGACAGGGGACCAAAACGTCCGCCTCCTGCATACCTTTTGGTATCGATACTGTTCTAGTGTTAATATGGACTAATTTTTTTTTTAAATACCTTTCAACAACATTATTGATATATATATACAAATTGTTAAATTATCGTTTAACCACGATAATTAACAATATATATCGTATCGAGTACCTACCTGAAGTACTAGTTCATTTTTTTTTAATACATATTTTTATTCCTGTCGATAATTTAAATAACACCACAACAGTACGAAAAAAAAACTAACTACTTTAACTTAGCCAGGACAACGCTGCATATATCAGAGGTGAAGTCTACTCCATCCCACACAATAAACTACGAGTATTAATTGTGTCTTATGTTAGAATATATTCACCTCTGTTAGAACGAAAATATGTATGTCATCTAATAAATAAATAAATAAATTAGAATCGTTGCACGTGAATGATTTGAAAACAAATTATAACATTATTTAACCCTTCCCAAACCATGCAGCAACACAGGTCTACCATCATAATTAATCCTGTAATATTTCGGTAAATACTTGCAATAAAAAGTTCATACTAAGATAATCCTTTATCATAAGATAATCTTAATGAAAATATTAGTACTTAGGAATGACTAGTGAAAAACCAATTCTGAAAAGGGAATCGTATAAAAACAATTATTTTTTTCTATTCAATCCGTTGTAAAATTAATACGTTGGTAAACATATCATTTGTGATATGAAATACAGAGATCGTATACTATTTTCACAGTGAAAAGAACAACAAACATAAAAATATAATTGTCTCTTTCTCACTAATTAAACGAAAAGAGATAAGAAGGAAGGACACATTGTATAGGATTTAATGAATGCTCTAAATTATGTTATTAGAAATTTTTTCAAAAAGAAATTTAGAGTAAATTCGTGCCATTAAAGCCATTTAAGCTAATAAAAACATTTTATTTACGGTAACGCGAGTTGACAGCATGGCTACGTTCGGGTATTTTATACCATGGTATGGTAAAGGTTAACCAATCCAAAGATTTCACAGAAATTAATTTTGTCGATATTTTTATATATAATTCCATCCTTAATATTTTTGATACAACAATGGAACAATTGTATAATTGTGCAGAGTTATAAAGCAGTTCTATGTTTTCATTTTTGTATTTACAGTTATTATTTGTGTATAATATAAAAATAATATAATTTTTATCATGTAATTAGGTATCATGTAAACACGTTCTATTTATTTTGTAACCTTATTTTCATCGTTGTTAAAATTAAATGGTATATATATAGTAAATACGTTTGTGTGTATGTATTAAATAAAAAGTATATTGGCTAGTGTTGGTATTAGTTTAAATGTATTGTGATATTGATGAACTCTATATGTCTCAGGTTGTACTGGCCATATAAATAATTATCAATCTCTATGCATCAGAATCTAGGTGTAGAGATGAATGACATATAGGGTGTGTTAAATTAAATAACCATAGCTTGGGTCTTGTCGTCGGGTTTATTTCGGTATTTTATCGTCTGAATTTTATATCAAGTTTAGATGACAAAGAGTACTACGGGATAGGCACTAGAAGAAGAAGTATGTATTGTATTTTGTGCGCACAGTAGTTCAAACGGTTGATGATTGTGTTGCACCAGAAGGGTGAGACTGTGTGAGCGTATAGCTACCTGCAATGTGAACCTTATTCGTGCATTTGTGTATGTCGCAGAATCCATCTTGACATTGTACGCGTCTGAGGTACGTGTTTTTGTTTTGTGGCAATATTTCTAATTACTCGGAACAATAATCTTAAACATTTCACTACAACTCTTATAAAATATGACGCACTATTCTAGCGCCCTTTCGTGACATATTTTATCCGACAAGCCCCAAAAAAATATATTCTATAGTTAAAATTTGTATTTCAATTTACATTTTGAGGAGTTAGATTTTTTTTAAGATCTCGGTTACCGCAATTAAATCAACATATATTATACAGACACATTATTTTATTATTATTATTATAATTTTACTTTTTAAACTCTATATTTTCATCGATTTTGGACGAATATGAAGTTAAATGTATGTGAATTAAACTTATTTAGAGCGAATAACCGTATGGAACAATCTGGCGACTCAATTTCCACATTTTACGATATTTTTTTGGTGTTTGTCCACCGTCTTCAGGTATACGACGACGATATAATGTATAGCCATGTGTTTTCTTAATTAGTTGTCACGAAATCATCATCCTGTATATCATACCCTTCATGCATGAAGTTTTTCCTATAAATTTCATCTTGGTTGGTTACAAAGATACTAAATACTTGCATAAATATATAAATATATAACAATCTACCCGCGAACCTCCTGTAAAATGTTCCAAAATTGTCTAAATCTATTTCAAATCTATTTCGTAAATTCATCTTTATTTAAAAATTTAAATCGCGCCATTTTTATCGTTTTACTTTAACGTTTTGGAACAGCCTTCAAAATGTGTTAAAATATATTTATGTAGAAGCCCACATGGCAGTTGATTAAAAAAATAAATATCATTATTGAGGAAAACATGTTCTTATTGTGAAGTTGTAATAATTCAGAACATAGCTCTGTGATATTTTAAATACTAATAAAATGTATAATTTGAAAGATATACATACAAAACCAATTTTATCAAAAAATATTGTTGTTGCGCTACCGGGATTCGAACCTGAATCTATTTCCAAACCGGGGAAGATGCATTATTCAACTATGCTATAGTGACAGTAAATGGAACGATAGCTGTATTAATTTAATTTATAGCATAGTTGAATAATGCACTTTCCCCGGATTGGAAAGAGATTCAGGTTCGAATCCAGGTATCGCAACAACGATATTTTTTGATAAAATTGATTATATGTATATTTTTCTAATTAATACGTTTAGCAGGCTAAAATAGATAGCGTCACGTCACCGTGTGACCATTGGGTTGTGAAGCCACTTTTAGTCTTCCGCCGGGTAATTTCGACTCTTTTGTGCGAATTTCGTGCAAATATGTGCTTTGTGGCGGCACAATGCACGCCGCGGGGGGCGGGGGCGGGGGCGGGGGCGTCCGCCCGTGTTCCCCGCCCCCGCCCCCGCCCCCGCCCACGCGCTTGCAAACTAATTTTCCTTACGAGACAATCTTTGTAGCGGGAAGACGGACCGCTTCTCGCGAAACTGCTCTATTAAAAAATGAGCATACATTCCTTCTAAATAACGCGTATTATGGATAAAGAATATTTAAATTCCTGCCTCTTGGTTTGTGAGGGTTGTTTATCTCTTAACATTCTTATCAGGGGTAGAAATTTGTTTAAACTTTGTGCGAGGTAATATAGTTACAGCGGATGTAGATGTCGACATCTTCTACGTAATATATCGCAATGAACAAGCTATTTTAAGTAATTAATGAGAACACATTCTTATTGTGAAGTTGTAATTATTCAGAACAGACGCTCTGTGATATTTTAAATACTAATTAAATGTGTTAATTATAAAGATATATTTATAAAATCAATCAAAAAATATTGTTATTGCGCTACCGGGTTTCATTTACAACAATATTTATTTATTTATTTAGACTTAATTGACATACATATTTTTGTTGTAACAGAGGTGAATATATTATAATATAACATGATAAACATAAGATACAATTATATTGCAATTATATACTCGTAGTATACAGCGTTGTCCTGGCTACTTCTCTAGACTGAAGTCTGTGTTAAAGTAGGTGATAAAATTGATTTTATATGTTTATCTTTATAATTAATACATTTAACTAGTATTTATTTTAAGTTGTTCTATAATTGTATTTTGCGTGTATTTGATACGTTTTTAAGTAACAGTATTTTTTTATACATTGCGTTAAATCAGTGGCGTAACTACGCCAAAGCAGTGCATCGGGGTCGACGTTAGACAGAGACCTTAAAGTTCCGCGAACTACAATACAATATTACGAGAATCAATACTTTCCTCAATGTTAATATGGTTTAATATTTTTTAAATTACCAGTGTGAAAAGAAATTTCAGAATTTAAAAATCAATTTTCACGCGTATAATGAAAATATCAAATATCGACGTACTTATACAGTAGTATCCTATGAATATGACAGGATTGGTGCCAAAGCATCCCGTAAAACGAAGCGAGAATTTTTTTTTTCAATACAACCTCCCTTTTTCATCATAAATTACAGGAGACAAATTTTGTTCTCGCTATTTAATATGTAAAACTACAACATTTTTTTCAATATACTTATATATTATATACAAAAATTTTGTCTATTTTTCATTGATGCTCAATTTTGTTAGTTACGCATCTGCGTTAAATAGATAAAATATATTAGGAGAACACATTCTTATTGTGAAGTTGTAATTATTCAGAACAGACGGTCTGTGATATCTTAAATATGAATTAAATATATTAATCAGAAAAATATACAAATAAAATCAATTTAAACGAAAAATATTGTTGTTGCGCCACCGGGATTCGAACTTGGATCTCTTTCCTAACCGGGGAAGGTGCATTATCCAACTATGCTATGCTACAGCGATTTAAGATTCTGTAAAAATAAGGTAGATGGCTCTTTCAAATAATGGAACGATTAAATGTATTAATATCAAAAAGGTAACATATAGGTTCGAAAATTGTCGCTGTAGTATAGTTGGATAATGCACCTTCCCCGGTTAGGAAAAAGATCCAAGTTCGAATCCCGGTGGCGCAACAACAATATTTGTCGATTAAATTGATTTTATATGTATATCTTTCTAATTAATATATTTAATTCATATTTAGATAAAATATACATACAGAGGGTCCAAGCGTAGTCTTCAAAGACCACTATAAGTTCTAGATTATTGAAGACCTCACATAACTGGTGTCTAATTTGACCAAGGTCAATAAAGAGGTCGTAAAATTTAGGATATATAACCTATTTTGCATTACAACCAATATTGAAATCGCGGTATGTCGGAAGGAAAATTACTTCCATTTATGGATGTATTCTCAGATACACGCAAAATACTATGAAGTGTAATTATGAATTATTATTATCTGTTTGGCGGTTCTATTGAATATTGAGTTTAGTCCGCATTGGAGTAATATTGAGTTCAGTTTGTATTAGAGATTGATGCACTGCTAGAACAATAACAAATTGTATGAATTCCGAAAATGTCAGCATTCAACCAAATTGTTTGTGTACCTAGTATTTCCAGTACAATAGTATCTATAATGGAAACATTATAATTTTGGCATATATCATAATACTTGGATCCGTCCTAGTACATCGTTTAATCGTCGCCTGAATTCTGGATTGTATTTTCTTCCGTACTAAAAACACCACAAAAACTTTTTAATAATCATAGAAAAAAAAAAAAAAAAAGTTTTGAAGACATTGCATATGATCACCGTCAGCAGTAACACCACATACCTAAGAATTGTGCACTTTAAAGAAGAGAGGCGTAACTAGTTTTTAAATGATTTTTATAGAATTACTGAAGAGTTGTAAAGAGGAGCAGATTCTTGCTAAACTGAAACAGAACTAAAATTAGATAAAAAACTGAAGCAAATCTACATGAGCACGAACATCATACAAGAGGAACAGATAGACTGAGACTGCCATTCAGGAAGGAGGCTAAATCTCAGAAATCGATGATGTACAAGTGCGATGAAGATCTTTGATGAAATGCCAGATGATGTAAGATAGAAGGAGAAACTACATGGATTCTAAATGAAACTAAGCCAACACGTGCAAGATTACTACTCTTGATTCACTGGTGTGGTCGTGATTGATATTCGATAATATCAGTGATTGAAAACTGTGACTGTGATCACATGTTTCGCACGATATCACAACACACGAAACAAACAAAAAAAACATAGTTTTGAGGGTATTTACGTATATTATTCAAACTTTATTTGCGTAAAAAACATGTTCTAACTTACATAATTAATATATATCTAATTTAATATCATCGCAATTTAAAAAAATATATTTTTCGAGTCACATGCGTAAGCATCTAGAATCTACTAGATGGCGTTCTTATCACGAATTATATCGCCATTCATTCATGAATATTTTCGTTTCATATACACTTGAGCCGAATCACGGTTCACAACCAAAAATAAAAATAACATTAAAAATGAATCACGAATCACGATATTCCTAGATACTTAATCACTGATAGTGAGTGTGACTCAAAGATATCAGTGATTGATTCACGGTTCGTGATTTTGAGCTCATCACTACTATGTACGCACTATATTAAGAATAAATAAAAATATTAATAAATTAATATCTTCACTCGGGGACCATCAACAGCAGAGTCATCATCTTTCTTCGTCTTCTAAATCAACTGTGGTAGTGAGAAAAAAATACTTTTTGTTTGTTGTCTTTTATTGATTACATTTTTAAATCCTGTATCTTTACAATGGCGGGATATTTTTTGTTAATATTGATTAAATACAATTTTTTAACAAACCCTGATATGTTTAATAATATAATGGATCATCCACACAGTCTAGAGTTGAACTAGCATCACATCAGCCGCAACATTTAAATTTTTTTGATTAAATCTTCCACAAATAAGGCTACCCCTGCAACAACACTGTATATCAAATTTGAGCAGATCTGCGTTGTATATCTTTTTAGGCATTGAATGGTATATTAAACAACCATATACAAAAAATAAAAATATTATTACACACAATTTATAAATGATCAATATTTATAAAAACCGATATACAGTGTTGTTGCAGGAGGAGGGTGCTGTTTAAAATTTAACCGGTAACTGATTTCCATGTTACCTGTAACACCGTTCAACTTAATTTACCGGTATTACCGGTGACTGTAAAACCGGTGATGGAATCCCTAGTTGTGGCACCGCTCATTCTTGGATTTGTTGAAAAGAGCCCCAGATTGGTGTTGTAATTATTACATTTACTAAGAACTGAGTTGGAAGTTTTGTAATACTCGCTTGGATACAGAAATACTTATCGCAGAGACTGAATCTAAATTTTCCATTGCCAATCTTATAAAGAAAGACTAAGTTTTGTGTTAGTCTTTTTGGGAGAGATTTGAAAGTTTGAAAAAAGTCAGCCTCAGTTCGTGATTTGTAATCTCTTCGGATAGCCAACGGCGGTATGATAAAATTCATAAAAGCTTTATTTGAACCATTACCATTCTTTTATTGTGAAATTTCGTACTTGGATGATCAGATTATACTAAAGTAGTTGAATGTACTATGCGCTAGAGATTTATACAATGTCATTGCAACATGAGGATTTTTCAACAGTTTTGTGTTGTAAATTTTTACCATGGTAAGTTTTTACTATAGTAACTTTAACCATCGCTCGTGGT
This sequence comes from Eubasilissa splendida, assembly GCA_031772225.1. Lineage (NCBI taxonomy): Eukaryota > Metazoa > Arthropoda > Insecta > Trichoptera > Phryganeidae > Eubasilissa > Eubasilissa splendida. The sequence goes on along the minus strand of CM062865.1, from coordinate 15,394,616 downwards.
AAAATATGTTTGTCGGTTGTTGGTATGTCAAATTGACTATTGTCAAAGCATAGATTAGAAATTATTTATTATTATTTTATCATTATTTTTTGTTATTAAGGAGAACACATTCTTATTGTGAAGTTGTAATTATTCAGAACATAGGTCTATGATATTTTTAATACTAATTAAATGTATTAATTAAGAAGATATACATATAAAATCAATTTTATCGAAAAATATTGTTGTTGCTACCGGGATTCGAATCTGGATCTCTTCCAATCCGGAGAACGTGCATTAACCGATTATGCTATATCAATACAGTGCTTTGACGACAAATTTTCGAAACAATATGTTACACTTTTTAAATTAATACATCTAACGTTTGGAAGCCATCTTCTTTAATTTTACGGAATCTCAAATACCTTTAAGTAATCCAATATGAGACGCCAGAATTAAGAATCCCGGTAGCGACAACAATATTTTTTGATAAAATTTATTTTATATTTACATCTTTCTAATTAATACAATTAATTTATTTTTTGCTTTATACGTGGCTTTTTTTCGCCATTGGCTGGCGAAATTTTTCAGGATTATGTGATAATATATATTTACACAACGAGATCATCGAGCAAACTATTATCACTAATGTAGCGGGATATTCAATAATTAATTAATACTATAAATATGACACATGATTTTTGAAACGGGTGTGAAGAGTTCGCCATATTTTACCAACGATTTTCGGTTTTTAAATTAATTAACCATTGCATTTTTACCAACGATCAAACAACCCATTTTCGCAAAAAAATTTACTTTAGCAACTTTTTTACCACAGTAAAAATTACCACTGATCACATAACCGGCCCTAAGTATGTTGTCCAGTTTTTTTGAGCGATATCGTCTAAGTACATGAAATCTTAGATTTGTATCATATTTTTTTCAGTTGATAGTTTTACTCGTATGTTGCATATTGCTATTGAATGGTATCCATGTCTCGTAATTACTGAGGTTCTATGCTCTGTAGAATTTCAGATAAAGGCGCTATATATATTAAAAATCCTATGATTAAAACCATTTTTATTGCGTAATTTATACAGGTTCTTAAGAAATAAGGGGAACGTATGTTTTCACGCAGAAAATCAAAATTCTCGTAGGAATATGTCTCAGCTGGTATCTACGTTTAAAAAAAATCCTTTGTTAGGTCTGTGTCGTCAATACGTTAGCATAACAAAGAAATATGTAAAAAATATAATATTAAATTCGCTTTTATTCAAACACACGTATTTCAATTATTAATTGTGATAACTGTTCAAAGGTTTTTGGTGAAACTTTGTGGAATTCCATTATTATTTTGTAAATTGAGTCAAAACACTGTTCTGTTCCACTACACTTTTCATTGTGTTAACCGATATATCATTTTCGGAAACATCTTCCCATTATCAATATTATAATTCAACTAAAATTAAAAACACTATCAGACAGTAATATATGGTGTGTTTGGAGTTAACAGAGGAGTGGAGTTAAAATGGATAAGAGAGGGGATGTATTGGGCGGTATTTGAATATTTATTATGTTTTTATTGTTATTTTTATTATTAAATATTTCTAACCCACCTACCCCCACCTCCGAACAAACCACCATGTAATACAGTCTGAAAACGTTTTTAATTTTAGTTGAATTATAATATTGATAATGGAAGACGTTCCCGAAAACGTTCTAACGTTTAACACAATGAAAAGTGTAGTGGAATAAAACTGTTTTGACTCAATTTACAAAATATTAATTATGGTTGTACGAATATGAAACGGTATATTTTTTTTACATTTAATTCAAAGTTATAAATTCTACAATTCCTGTCCATATTTTATTTAATTCAATCAAACAAAATATATTTATATATAATTCACAATCCCCTGTGTTTCAGATAAACGGGTTAAAATACACAGGGGATACAAAAGCTGACAACTGAGCCATAGAACGTTAATCGTTAGATGATCGGTTCTCATTCTTTGAATGGCAGGCATCTAAAGATCGCAAACATGTTACCCCGTATAATTTGTTGTTAAATTTTTTTTTTTAAATTACATTGTTTTTTTTTAGTAAAATTCAATTAAATTATTTAACACAAAACAGGGTAGAAGAATTTGATAAAATGCTCATAATTTATGTGATAACCGGCATATTTTTAAGTAAGTACCGGATTTTTTTTTTTCAAGAAACACCATCATTTTTACACCTAACTTTCTATGGACGCTATACATCTCAACACATCCTCTGCGGTGGTGGTTTAGATCTGAGCCGGGTGTTTGTGAAAATATAAATTACGCGATAAATATTCGTTTAATACCATTTTCATTCTAGCTAATCTTTTATTAATTTTTTCTGAATAATTTGACATATAAATTAATATTCTAGGAGGAGATTTAAATGAGTTTTTGAAAAAATGTGAGTCATTTTTACGGGATAGCCTCTCACTGCTTGCACCAAATATTATATTGTCAACCTTTTGGACAGGGGATACAAAGGATGCAGCTCCACTCCAACCATTATGCGTGCTAGTAATCCAGTCAAGTTATTTTACACATATTTTATTTCTATTTGTCTTGACGTCTTTTTGCTGACGCCCCCAATGGAAAGTTAGTTTTGTGGCGCGCCGCGCCTACCTGGCTTTGTCTGGTTTTGTCACAAAAATGACAAAGATTCTAAATTTTTCTGTGCATTGTATCGCAAGGCAGTTTGTAAGACTCACAAGTATGAAACAATTTACTGCTGGGCTTGTAAAGGCAATCAATTTTGATCAGTTGTATTTATTTTGTGTACATGATTTGTTTATTTATTTTTCAAATTATGTCAGTTTCAATTCTTTTATAGTTTGATTTAATTTAAAACTTATTTTTATTATGATGATAACAAACAATTTACTGCACAGATTGTCCTTATATATTATATATAATATTATATCTATCTGGAATATAGGTTGTCTATTGTTTCACTTATTTAAAAAAAAATGTAAATTACATTTTTGCTTTTCTTATAATATTATTGATTGCATTTCATATGAAAAGGATGTAATTTTTTTAAATATTTCATTTATAATATTTTTATTTTACTTCTGTCTATATTTTGTTCTTATTTTTTTTATTCTGTTTATAGCCAATGTATGTGCAAAAAAAAATAATTCTGAAAATGTAAAATGTTTATAATCACTGTCACAAAACGGCAGGTAGCGGACGACGTACCGACGGTTCAGTGGATGTTTGTACTTGGTCCGTGTCGGACGTTCATTGATGCGCAAATATACATACCTACATTATTCGTAATATTTTTTATAAATACTTTTTTTAGGAGAAAGATTACGGCACATCTTTTATTTTCTTTTCAATACTTCAGTTACCTCAATTAAATCTAAATTCAATACATAAACTTTGAAGGCCTTTATTTTTATTTTTATCACTCAGATTTTATTCCCTATCCCATTTTCTTTTTCCTTTCCCCTCGAATATTTTTTTACTTTCTTTTGTAAAAATTTTTCCCTTTGTTTAAATTTTTATTCTCACATTTTTCTGCTTTATACTCCTTGAATTTTTAATTGTACTCACTGTATAAAGTATTTTGTATCTTCTGAGAAAACATGTAACTGGTTTAATTATTGTTTATATTTTATTGTGATTTTCGTATTTATTGATAAACTGTATGTTTTCTGAATAGAATAAAATAGAGGTAGCAGACGACACTAAAGCACACATACATACTTGAAGACCCAGACTGAGCTAGATCGGTGGCAGCCCCTATGGCTTCCTATCCTTTAGGACCCAAAGTTTCCGCAACATAGTATATAAAGTTCCGAGTTCAAATCCCGCCGTATATTTATTCGCTATATATTTTTTTATGTGTGTCTTTCTAAGTGTTTCATGTAGTTTTTTATAGAAAAAAGTGTAATTATGCTTACCTACATGTGTAAAGTAGGTAAAATGTAGTTTTTTTTTTATATTTATCACAAAAACATACAAGTAAAGCGTGTAAAATTAATCAAAATATAAATAATCAACTAAATTTAATATTATATTAATTTCAGAATATTTTTAAAAATCTAATTTTCAAAACCTATGAATAATTCGACCTATAGTTTTAGATTTTGTACAACCCTGATGAAAAAAGGGACTTCTTCGAAACCAGTTGGTGTATATATAAAACTCACAGTGATTAAATACAATGTCACTGTGTGATTTATAAAAATATAGTTACCATTTTGCTGAAGTTTAAGGAATGCATTATATATTTTTTTAATTTGGCGCCTTGTGAACTTTTCAATGAAGGCAACATCCGATTATAATACTCTATTTTTTTCAGAAATGTAGAACATTAACATTAATATCTGCTGCAGTGCGTTATTGTTCCAATGTTTATAATCCGCGTTACAAATTATTTATAGGTCGAAATATTATTTACCTCTTAATATTTTCTAAAATACATGTGTATGCTATTTAATATGTGTTCCAATTGACTTTATTGAAATATTTTAATTTTAACAACAAAAACTTTGTACTACACACACACATTAGATTATTGTGATTACTAGTTTCGAGAGGTGCAGTCCCTCTCGTCATCGGGTGTTAACTAAATAATATACAGTATTGTAGTCTATTCGGGCAATGGGGCGAGATTTGAGAGGAGGGGAGAGGTTTCGATCGTTAACTGGAAAATGGACAGTAAAGGCGAAATGTTGTAATGTTAGTATTTTCTCCGAATTAAAATTATTTTATATTTCAATGGTTTCCAAATTGTTCATTATTATTCCTTTATAAGGTACCGAGTAGAGAACTTTTAGACTATGACTATCTAAAGAGTGGTTTGTTCTAATTATGTGGTTTGAAAATTTCGAGAAGTTGTTATTGAACTTGACTTTATTGAACATTACTAGTGTTTTAAACGTTTACGGGCGTGAAAAGTGTTAATAAAAAATTAATATAAAATAAATAAACAAAAAATACCTAATAAGCCGATATATATACAAAAAAAATACGGTTTTAGATTTTTTACAGTACTTAAATTATGTTATTAAGAATAACACATTCTTATTGTGAACTTGTAATTATTCAAAACATCGGTCTGTGATATTTTAAATAATCTTTCCCCGGATTGGAAGAGATCCAGGTTCGAATACCGGTAGCAACAACAATATTTTCGGATAAAATTGATTTTATATGTATATTTTTATAAATTAATACATTTAATGTATATTTAATTAAATTTTGTTTAATGGCGACAATATTTCAAATGAAATTAACATTTCGTTTCATGTATTATCAGTTTTCATACACAGAAAGACGTTGAAATATTGTATATTATTTTTTTACGGAGAACACATTATTGATATAAAACATAGTTTAATGGTATTTTAAATGCAAGTTAAATGGGTCAACTAGAAAGATATATAAAAAAAATCTATTTATAAAAAAAAAATTAATTGCTACCGGGATTCGAGTATAGACCTTTTCCTATCCGGGAAAATGCATTATCCAGTTTCGCCATATAACCCAAGCAGGTTTACGACAAATTTATGAACTTACCTTCTACAGCTCTTTCAAATTAATACGTCTGTTATCCCGTTTTTGAAAGAAATCAACTGTACATTGCGATGAATTTCAAATAATAGCGAGTAACACACGCTAGGAGATGCCAGAATCAACGCATTTTTATTAAATTTGGATAAACTTTGATACAACTTATATATTATTGTTGTGAAGTTGCAGTTTTTTAGAATATACATGGACCTATGTAGCACCTAAAATATTTTTTAAATAAATTGTTTTTTTCTGTATATCTTATTAGTTGATTCAATTAATTTGTATTATTATATATATGGCAGATAGACGAATAAATATATGATACAAATTCAAGAATACCACCAACGTATTATACCATTTTATTTTTAAAATTGGAAAAATTAACTTTGCGGTTAAAAATCATTATTTTTATTTGTTAACTTTATTTTATTAATCACTTATTGAATTAAATACATCTACCGGTTTCGAAAAATGTCATTTTCTTCTTCAGGATGTCAATAAGTAATCAAAAATATAACAGAATCTATTTTTAAAAAAAAGTATTCAGGGTTTCACTCCATGATACATCGTTTAGTCAATATTCCTATGTCAACATCCAATTTCAATATTTTATTTAATACAATTTAAAAAAATAGCAGTTAATAACGGGTATAATACAGGATTAATAGACACTATTTTAAAAAATAAATTAAAATAATATATTATTCAATTTTTATATAAATCACAGATAAAACATAATGATAATAATTATTATTGGCGTAGAATTTTATACATAAATACATCTTTTAATCAAATATCTAAGCACTTACCGCGAATATTAGACCGGCATTTTATACAAATAATAATATAGGAAATTTACTCATAAATTAAATACTCAAATTAAAAAAATTAACAATTCTGGTGTCTATAAACTTAGTTGCAAGGCTTGTGCTGCATTTTATATTGGTAAAACGGGTCGAAATTTTAATATAAGAGTATAGGAGCATTTGAGATGTTTGAACAATAGTGAGTTTTCAGAATTTACTAATCATTTGATAGAAAATCGTCATGGTTTTGTGATTGTCAATTTTGCATGTACACGGTGTTGGTCATAAATTAAATAATTTGGAATCATTGGAAATAAATAAAGCGTGTAAAACTAATCAAAAAATTATAAACGACAAACAACTATACGCATTCTAAAATTTTTTCCTAAAAATTATTCTAGTAATTTTGTATCAAGTAACAATTTAAGTTAAGTACTAAATTTATTTTTTAAATAAATATTGTTTTTTTTTTTTAAAAAATGATTCTGTCAAAGAAACAATGACATATGTTTTTGACTAGTTATTGACATCCTGAAGAAGAAAATGATATTTTTCGTAACCGGTAGTTGTATTTAATTCAATGATTGGTTAATAAAACAAAGTTAACAAATATAAATAAGTAGTGTATTTTACTTTAAATGTATTTTTTTTCATAAAACACTCAATGTAAGAGACGAATTCTTTCCCCTTTCTTCTCAGTTTGGTTTACTTTAAATCAACGCGTTGGACTACAAAATAACTGCCATGTTATAACAATGATATTTCATTGAATCATAGAAATAAAAATCGTATCAAAATATAAATTTTACAGAGTTAATATATGATTGAAATTTAAACAGTGCTATTGTCAGCGATGATGTGAAACAAACTTAATTTAAAAAATCAGTTCTAACCCGCTGAAAAGACAAAATACCCTCCGGCCCGCCATTACGTGGAGTGTTTGCCTACTCAGCTGTCAAGGAGACACCCACCCGGTCGCGTCATAGATAATTGAAGTAGACGGGTCACTCGTTATCTATGGCAGGGAGCTCTCCCGCAAAATTCAAATTCGGAACCACCCAAGTGGCGCCAAAAGTTTTCAAGCGCCCCGTCACAACAGACCTTTCAATTTTATATAATTCGGGTGAGACTTAGCAGGCTTTCAATTTGCACCACCTACGTGCGGGCTCGTTTTAAACCTTGGTGATGTTAAAATAATTCATTTACGCTCCGTGGCTGGATAAGAATTTCAAGCCAGACGGGCTCAAGAAGTATTAGGGGGATAGGCTGACAAGTCAGATTACTATGACCTATGCTATAAAAATGTTCACTTGAATTTATAACGGGCTAGCCTGTGAGCGCAATGTGTTTGACATTGCAATTGCAAAGTATGGATGTATTTTATTACGCATAAATGACCAGCTCCTACATTTATTTGTATTTGCAATCTGCACAACACTGGCGTTGGTAATTTGTCTTTCACAGGCGCTATATTAGGAAAGTGTTAGATTTTAGAATTTTGCTATATAAAAACAAACTAGTCTTATAACTATCCTAAAACGCGGTAGTCCGATAATTATTTTTATTTAATTTCTTAATTTTTGTAATTCTTTTTGTCATTACATCCTACCTCGTACTTATCATGTTTCGTTTGTTCCCTGTTTGTTTTTTTTTTTATTTTACTTTTTACATATCTTTAGTCTGTATCAAAAAATTAACTTTGTTCAATTTACTTATTATCTCTACTTCTCTCCTTTTAATTTTTCTATTTTTTATCATTTTATTTAATTTGTTACCTTACTTTCAACTTATATTTTAGCTTATGGCTATCTACCTCAGAAAAGGTACTTTATATATACTAAGCGAGGTAGGAAGCGGCCAACAGGTTAGCAAGTAAATAAAATGAATTATAATATTTGTACTGTGGATTTTTATGTTATATGTTATAAAAATAAACACCGATTTATCGGCACCGAAATGAATATCAGGCAGATTGACAGGCAAAATTAAAAGCAAAGTGCAAGAGAAATTATGATGAAAAGATTGAAAATTTTCTAAAAAATTCCTGGAAACATTTTTTTTAAATATATATAGAAACTAATTAAAATCTGAAAGGGTTTTTTAAATGAATTTTGATGGAAATTAAAATTTTACCGACACGAGAAAAATGTTGAGAAATATGTTTTAAGCTAAGCGAACGCTGCTGTTGAAATTTGATACAAAATTAATCGTGTTTGCTTTGTCCATTTAGTCTGCATAGTTGTGGAAATAAAAAAATTCTACTGTAATATCATCTATTTTAGTCCTGAATAATAATACTGAACATGTTTCAGTCATTTGCTATGTTATAACGCCCGGATATTATATATTATATAATGATTATATATTATGATGATTACACAGTTACTTTAGTAAGAAAAAATGCGAAAACGGGTTGTACGATCGTTGGTAAAAAGTATTAACTCATCGAAAGTACATAAATTAATTTTACTCTCCAATATACGATGGTAAAACCGTTAATCGTTAGTTAAAAATGGCGGATCCTTCACAACTGTTACAAAAGTCATTTGACATATTGATATATGACAATGGATCATTCAATATCCCGCTATTTTAGTGATCAGAATCTCGCTAAAAGATTTTTCGCCAGTAAAGTGACAGATTTCGAACGCGGGGGTGAATAAAATCATAGATAAAGCATAAAATTGTATACATTACTAATGATGAATATTTAAATGAAAACAATTTCGGTAAATATTCAATGATGGTAAATATCTGATTAGGCAGAATTGACAGTAAATTTGACGTACGAAAAACCTGCAAATATTTTTTACCACTATATTAAAAATTTACTACCGATCACACAACCGGCCCTAAGAAATTGTGTGTAATAGTATGTTTATTTATTTTATAGTTATTTAATACACCATTTGACGCCCGAGTAGATATACAACGCTGTGGCATTCATAACGCGAATCTACCCAAAACCGACACACAGTGTTGTTGCAGGGGTGGACTCATATCACTATTATTCGTATTTCTAATATTATATTCTACAGATACAAAAAGTGTTCAGCAAAAAATCAGCCTGTTAACCCACTGTAGAGCAAATATAATTGTTTGTTAAATATATTTTTTAACATTCTGATTATTTTATTTTTTCATATTTATACGTATACCTAATAATTATGTATTATTTTTCTGTAATTCAATATTTTTTTCAATAATTAAATAAAGTTAAAAAATATGTACAATTTATTTTTTAATTTTATCTTAAACTTCGCTTATTAGAGCCAGCTGTTTGTTTCCCAATTAAGCGGAATCGATAATATATATATATTTATTTGTACATTAAAAATTACACTCTGTTTACAATTATACCGGAAAAAGACTGCCTGCTTATAATACAGTAAAATATTAGTGTAGCAGGCAGGGTATCGAAATATACGTCTAACTTAGCTTCAGTGTTATTCGGTTATAATATTATAACACACTGTACATTGAATAAAAAAAAAAATTTTTTTTTTTTTTTTACCATTCACGCTACGTGCTTCCAGTCTGTTTTCACTTTCAACGGCCAATTCTGTTTACAGCGTTACTAACCCTCGTTTTGAACTTTATTCACAATTGCTTTTCTATCACGCAAGGTTCAGGTTCCGAGCGTTCAGCTCTTCAATTGTGTGCGTTAGTGTCATTGTCTCTATACTGACTTGGAATGCTGACTGGGCACCCTGCTCGAAGGCATTTTTTTTAGAGAAATTAGGGTTTGGCTGGTCACGGTTGTAAACCAAATTTGACTCCAGGCAAGAGTGGCCCAGCGATCAACAAATTATATTTTTATGACCCATGTAATAATAATGTCTATAAAAGTTTATTCATTCATTCAACGGTATGGCATCATGAACCAACACTGACGTATAAAAGTTAAGTACAGAGAGCTAGCAAAAGATGAAATACAAAAGAATACGGTGAAAATCAGGTCACTCAGGTGTATATGTTACTATATATTTGGTATTTACTATGCATTAACATTTTAAATGCCATAAATGCGTTAACACGCGTACTTTGCATGTTACGCTAAGCTATAAGCGTGTTAATACGCACTTTTGAACCTTGAAAACTTTCAGGGATTAAAGTCAGATTTTTAAATCATTTTGCTATCTGTGGACTCAGCTTTTGATAGATAAGTCAAGACCCTTAAAGCCAAGTATTACCCTATGTTGATGTGGTGTCTTCCATTTCAAATAGTGTAGGCAGTAAAAAGGTTAAGAAGGTAACGTGAAGCAAATGAATTAGGAGAGGTTAGTGTTGATTGGATGATGTCGTGTTAGAAGCATCAACAATCGATGAACATGTATAAATGTGAATGTTCTCAAAGATTAATTAAAATCACCTGTATGTAGGGGTGAAATACCCTAATAATAACAATAATAATAATACTGCTTTTACTCCACCGTGATCGGGTTTTTTTTTATGAAGACCTGATTCGCCATAAAGATAATATATATTATATAATACATTTAAGTTACGAAATATTATTTATGTTATGAAAAGAAAACCAAAAAAATATAGATAAATAAAAAGTTCACACATATAAATATAAACAAAATACAGATGCTACATTTCAGTCGAGGCCATTCTTTGGTCAGAGAACCAACTTTCCATGAGAGCGCCGCTTGCACTGGAGAGTTGGTGCTGAGCTCCAGCCGCAGCTTTACGCCAGCAACTCGAAGTCTCAGAAGCGGAACGATTGCATGTATACATCCTCCGGCAAATATTGTAGATGCGCTGCAATACTGTATGAGTTGTTGTACTGAATTTGGAGACAGTTGCTTGTATTTCGACCAGAGCTCGCAGGTATACATGCTGGTGAAGAACAATTTAAACAGGATCCTCTTCACCTCCTTACTGCATCGGTAGAAACGCCGTGACAGCATATTTGCACGGACGCTCAACTGTCTCCTCTGTCGTTCTATATCATCATCGTCTTGTCCATCTTCATTGAATATATGGCCAAGGTATTTGAGCTTATTTTGAACGCTCAATTTCGTCCCGTCCAGCCACACGGGAGGGATATTATCTGGCCCTTTTTCATATTTGAACGCCACTATGACCGGTTTGATTTTTTTAATATATTGACAAAATTTTTGTAATATAATATGTCGGCGAAAAGTATTGCCATGTTTTCTTTGAATTGATTGATCGACTGTACATGTGTACAAGGTGGATCTAAAGTCACTTTATCATTTAACAATTAAATAACTTTTTGTAATTTTTTTACTTGATATTTCACAAAGCATTGAGTTTTTTATTTGTTAGATATGATAAATAAAATATAATAGAATATCACATAAAAAATAAATAATATAAAAATGGCACACGTAAATCTAATATGGCTAACCTCTCATCGGAAATATTAATGTTCATGTTCAATAAAATTATATTTAACTAAAACAAAAATTATCTGGTATCTACGCAGATATCCAAATAGGTGATATTTTCGTACTAGGTACAGGGTCTTTGGTTTAGCGGGACAAATAAGCAAGGGCGTGCAGTGCATACAAGCAAAAAAGCTGTGCATTACGAAAAATTCTGTGAAATAAATATAAATTAAATAATTGGATTAACATAAAAGAAAACATTATTTTACAATTAGCGTCATCTGTGTACCGGTGGAGACTTTAATTGCTTAGTTCTAAAAACTACCATGACAACTCACCGTTGTACCTATGGCGCTCTTTTGTATTCGCCGCATCGAGCGATGCACATCACTTTAAGCTAGTGAATTACTCAAGTCATATAAATGACTATTTACTGAATTGAAAATTCCTTTCGGTTGATCCGTTTTGTATGGAGTCATTACCTATGCTGTTTTTTTAACAGAATAATATTGGAAAAGCTTACTATTGCGTGCAAATCATTGAAGTATCTACTTCCTCTTTTACTAATTCGCGAATTTTACTATCTTACCGTTTTTAACGTGTTGATTTCATGATTTTTATTTAAATTTGGTGCATAGATTGGTTTTTCATTTGAGAAAAACAAAAAAGAATTTGAAGAACTATTTCCTACGTTAACCTTTAATAAAAATAATTATTTCCTTTACTTTACTTACTTACCATCGTGTCGTTTATAGGATAGAGCGCCAGACTCCTCTGTCCTGACACACAATTCTCGCCTCATCCACATTCATATATCTTCTCATACAAGCACGTCGATTGTTGAGGCTTCTAACAGAACCATCTCCATTATCTGGTTTACCTGGTCGTGCTAAGTCATCTATTTCTGGTGCCATCAACACTTGCGTCATATATCTTTCATACCATTCTCTCTTCATTCATCCATTCTATATGACCAAACCACCTAAGTAATCCTTTCTTAATCTTACTCACTATACTAACATCAGCTTTACATTCTTTACTCTGTCATAAATAGATTTGTCACATATACGCCTAAGTGATCTCATTTCCATTGCATTCAGTCTACTTTCTTTCCTCTTCTACCAGTTCCAGGGCTCACTTCCATACCAACCAAATGGTGTCGGTACCAAGACTCCATTGTGCAAAAAAAAATTCTAATAATTTTGTACATTTGTAATTTCCACATTTTTCGTCATCGTAATAATTTAAGTTAGGTACAAAATTTATTTATAAATACATTTTTTTTTAAATAGATTATTAAAAACATTAAATTTTTTTACATATATGTATGTTATGTTAGTTAATTTCACATCCTGACGAAGGAAATGATATTTTCGGAAACCGGTTAATGTATTAAATATAGCTAGTTTAGTGGTTAAAAACAATATTTTATTAATCTTTATTAAAATTTATAAAAGCCACAATGTAAAATTTTCACCAAATATTAAATTTATTATACTGTTTATCGCTTTTTATTAAATATGTCAGTAGCCATCACCATCTTAAAATGTGTAATTACGAAGATGGCCATTGAAACGAGCCAAAGTAGAATAGCCTAGATAAAAGCATTTTATCTGCTATGGGGGACGTATGTACACGTAGGTATTAAATACGTATCTTGCCAGTTAAGTCGACAATTTTGTATGAAGAGCACAAAGGACTACAATTTCTATGGACTCCTGGATTTGCTCACCGCGACACCTGCTGGTCTGTGAAGGTCTTCTCATCTATTTTTCTTGTATCTAACTCGTATCCATTCGTATCCATTGATCGCACCCGTATACAGTGACAGCTTCAAAATTAAATTCTTAATAGCAATTTTTTGTCACTTGGGATGTCTGCGTATTTTGCTTTGATATCGTTGATGAATTTTTTATTGTTTATGAGGACATTTTTCCCGCACTCCCTGGTTCTCCAATAGGAAAGTCTCCAAAGAACAATATTAAATATCTCTAGAATGAGAATTGGATGTTGCCAGGTAGCCTTACATTTATTCAAATTCAATACATTCTCCAAATTGTGAGTGTGGTGCCGAGGAGGAGACCCTTGACCATATCTTTTTTGCCTGTTACGGATCACAGGTTTTTTTTACAGTAATCTCGTCAATGGTAATTTTCATCTTCTTTCCCTTAACTCGCCACATTTAATATATATAATAGCAAATTCTTTGAACGACAATAGTATTGACTTGTAATATAATATTTCCTATTCTATAATATTATTGTACTTTTTTCTATAATATAAAGTTTTAACTTGATTAATGGCACAAATCACTCTTGAAGGGTGGATTGCCTATTTAAAAGAAGAAGAAAATGACATTTTCCGGAACAATTGAATTTATAGACACATGTGATCTACAGTAGTTAAAAATACGTGCACATGTCTCAGGAATATGTATTGTACCTCTCCTATGTATCAAAATATGTTTTTCTGCTTGGAAAAAATATTCATTAATATGTACAGTTAATTAAATAAAATTTAAATTAGAATCTACCTGACCAGGATAGGCGGGGTACTTAACCATAAACTGTAGAGGAATATAAGTATAATGTAAATAAAGATGTTTACAAATATCTTAAGCTCTTTATTAATAGTAACTTGTTTCAAAGTTCACCAGAGGTAAATATTATTGACTAGTTATGTATATTATACTTATATTTATATGAAAATTTGACAACACAGTTTATGAGGGGAATAGCCAAGATGGCAGAGCACTGACTTAATATGTGAGAGATACGGGGATTGATGCACGTCGATACATGTGAAAAGTGATAAAATTGTTTTAAATATTCATATTGGTGCATAATATCAAAAAAAAATAACAATAGTTTTTTTTCACCAGACGGTTTTTAAATATAAATTCCCAGTAATTAAAAACAATGTTACTTTTAATTTCATTGTTGAAATAACTAACCATAAGATAAAAAATACTTAGGTGTGTTATAAAATTTTAGAAAAATTTGATAATTTTAACAATAATGTATCACGTGTAGAGCGGTTCCGAGCGATCGTCGACATCGCTAAACGCATCCGGCGACGTGGCACCTGACACGCTGGCGTATCAAGCTACCCACGTGAACGCACCATGCGGGCCATATAGTTCGCGTAAGATTCGATTGTAAACTTGTATTATATAATAATCTCAGTGCACTTATCGCATTATCCTGATCATCCCTGCTGCCTGCTTACTTCCATGCGATACAATTCATAAAATTACATACTACATACAACTATATCTCGTGACGTCAGAAAATCAACAAAGCCACATTGTTTAAAGTATGAAATAAAAAAAAGTATACGAGTATTTTAAGAAGTTCATTTATGTATTGTGATAAAATAAAAATTGATAAAATAATATTTTTAGCATTATTTAAAAATACATATAGGTAATTAAAAATATATGGAATGGAACGAATGAGAAGACAATGCAAAAGGCGACAGTGGTGGCCCCAGCGGGCGATGTTCGTGCTAAGCGAGTTCTTTCATAAACGTGTCGCAGTGTATATTGAATGGTATTCTGAAAGATTTTGGATGGGTCTGTTCACAAATATACATGTACACGTCATCTCGCGCATTCCCGCGCGGTAAAATCTCTCGACATTGTCCTCTATTGAAAATTCTCAGATTTCATCCCGCGTAAAATGTACATTCTTAAAAAGAAACACATTTAATATTTTTTGAAATACGCCAACACGCGAAACACTACATTTAGTTTGTTTTATATGTGACACACATCATACTCGTTACGATGGTGACTACATATTTTATTCAGAAACCACTAACGTCAAACTTGTGTTTTGACACGTTTTATAAGTTCACATTGAATCTTTTCATGTCCGGTGTCTATTTCATATTTAATTACAATTTTTTTTTTAAATATCTACAATTAGTCTAATATAATTTCTTTTTTTTTTTTTAGGAGAACACATTTTTATTGTGAAGATAATAATAATAATAATAATAATAATAACACAATAAGAATGTGTTCTCCTAAAAAATAATAAAGTTGTATCAATGTGTCCAAAATTTAATAAAAATGAATTGATAATTCTGGTGTCTACTATCAGATTTACTTAAAGGTTCTGTAAGAGATTCGGTAGGTAGATGGCTCTATCAAATGATGGAACGATTAAATGTATTGATTTCAAAAAAGGTAACATATAAGGTCGAAAAATTGTCGCTAAAAATAATACCGCTGTAGCTTAGTTGGATAAAGCACCTCCCCCGGTTAGGGAAGAGATCCAGGTTCGAATCCCGGTAGCGCAACAACAATATTTTTCGATAAAATTGATTTTATATGTGTATCTTTATAATTAATATATTTAATTCATATTTATAATATAATTTCAATCCTTCCTTCCCAGTGAACTGTTTACACACATTTTCATTATTTCCTTCTGAGTGAATTCTACACACAACACATACACACACACACGTGTGCAAGTTTATATACAAGTTCACATAATAATAAGCTATAAAATAAAATATATAAATATCATGCCAGTACTAATAATGTTGCAATGACATAAATGTAATATTAAGTTGATGATAGATAATTCTCCGTCGTTTTTTTCGCGACATTTTGTTTTATAAATTTGACGTTTAATTTACATTAGTCTTAATATAATTCTTTAATACGGTTAGAAAATTAAAATGCGCATCGAAACCACATTATGCTGAAAGGGTGAAAAGCTGCCGAGTCATCTCGCGATCTTAACAATTTTTTCGGCGAAGGAACGATTAGCGAAAGGGCATGCAGTGAGTGGTTTTTTCGCTTCAAAGCTGGTGATACCAGCTTAGACGACAAGTCAGAAAAGGGTCGATCTTTGGATTTTGATGACTTTTGCGGCTGTGGAAGAGGACGAAAGTTGTTCCTCTAGGACACTGGCTGAGAATTGAGAGCAGTAACATAAATCAGTCCACCATTACGGCGGCTACGCCCCCGAATGATACTTGTACATAATATGTTTTGAGTTTGTTTTCGTTCTTGGTCATGTTTCAATATAACTTACAATAATGTCAGTGTTGCAAAATAAAGCTTTGAGAATAATACTCAGAAAAAATAGATATACTCGGATCAGTGCAATGCTGAAAGATCTGAATATGAAGAAAAAATATTTTTATACAATGGTATTATTTATAAAATCCTCAATAAGAAAATATCGGCGGAATTTATACGAAAAATTGATGCAAATCAACATGTGCACGAGCATCGTACAAGAGGGAGAGATAAACTGAGACTGCCATTCAGGAAGAAGGCCAAATATCAGAAATTGATGATGTATAGTGCGATGAAGATTTTTAATGAAATGCCAGAAAACATAAGAAAGGAGGAGAAACTGAATAGACTTTAATCTTGTTTATATTAAACCACATATAGAAGTGCTTCTGTATGCACTATGTTAAGAATTAAATAAATAAATAAATTTATGTTACAATATTTTTTTTTAAAAAGCGGATAATTATTCATCAACCTAATATGTTATGTTTATTCCAACTTTATTATATACATATATATTATAATTTTCAAAATTTTCCAAACAGTAAAATAGTTTTCAGGCAGACTTCTGTATTAGGTCTGCTTAATATAGATTTCCGAGATAATTAAATCTTATCATCGAACAAATTAAATAAATCACAACTTGTAATAACTTTTTATCTTTAACGTTTCATCGGGTTTGCTTGCTTTAGGTGAATTCACAATTTGAGCTGTACGTTCTCTTTCTTTAAGGTTGTGCCAAAAATTTGAGGTCTTATTTATATTATCTAAAAATAATTAAACAATATTGAGAAGTGATAGATTTTGCTTATTCCAATTGATTTTGTATTTTTCTATTTAAATATTGAAAACTCTAAAGATATACCCTCCGTAAAAAAAATCTATCAATAGTTATGTAAAAAATATATCTACAAAAATGGATGAATTATCATACACATAAGACTAAGATGATGATAAACTATCAAAACTTTCTACCGATTAGAGTTGAATCAAATCAAATTGTCGATTGGTGTGCGGTGGCCCTGCTCGCGCCTGTAAGCATTCACCTGACAGCCATACAGTCCTACTAGCACCCGCAGAAAATCAGACAACAATACGTCGCACCGCAGCCAGTCCTAGAAAATTTAGAACCGACCACTCTTCTCCTAACCAGCTCCTCGGACACATCTACTCGCACGCCCCTCAACACTGCCTTCAGCGAACTACGTTTATTACATACTTTTTATAATATAAAAAACATGTGTAAATTCAGTATGTAAATAAAT
The DNA here is from genome assembly GCA_031772225.1 of Eubasilissa splendida. Lineage (NCBI taxonomy): Eukaryota > Metazoa > Arthropoda > Insecta > Trichoptera > Phryganeidae > Eubasilissa > Eubasilissa splendida. The sequence goes on along the minus strand of CM062865.1, from coordinate 15,376,598 downwards.
CCAACTATCGTGAGTACTGTTTTACTCACAATAAATCCACTCTGGCTGTACACGCGAACACCAAATTACCATAATTGGTAACATTTCATATACATACGGGAAAAGCGAGGAGGTACAGGGCCCTCGATTCTCACAGTACACATCCTTCTGACACAAATAATTCCTATTGATGACCTTAACGAGTCACACAAAGTCACTAAAAGTACACCAATCATGGTCAAGTTAAGAGGTAAATAGTCTTAAAATTGTCTTTAAATTATTAGGCCACGACACTTTATGCCACCTTACCTGTACTTACCTGTTCTGATGTACAGGGATATACACTTTGATCTGAAGAGAGATCCATCTTGGAGATTTCGCCATGTGAATGAAAGACAAATTAATGGCATAGTTGGATAATGCGCCTTCCACGGTTTGAAAAGAGATCCAGGTTCGAATCCCGGTAGCGCAACAACAATATTTTTTGATAAAATTGATTTTATATGTATATCTTTATAATTAATACATTTAATTAGTATTTATTATATACATATATATATTTGCATATGGATGCACTATATTAAAAATAAATAAATAAACATGTCCTCTACAGAACGAAACGATTCTGAAGTTGATGATATTAAATGGACGTATGAATAGTAAATGCAAAAATGAAAAAGATCAAAAATTCTGTTAGAATTAGAAAATCAGTGTGAAATTCTGCGTACAAAATACAATAGACAATAAATGACAGCTCACTCATATGTTTTGCGGTATAGGTTTCATCCATGTATATGCATCGTGAGAATGGACCACTTGGGTGGTTTGGTCATATCAACAATGAATGAAAAGGAGATGGATGGTAAGGAAAATATACTGTTGTGACAAAAAGGTCGAACCTCATCTTTTATACTAATAGATTAAGGTCTTGCTATTATCATGTGCTAGAGTAGTACCAAACCTTTTTTGATAATGCTTTTCTTTGATTGCCGATAGCATCAAAAATGAAAGACGTTGGCAAAAATCCTGGCAAAATCAGGTAAACCGAATATTGGAGGATGATCCCACCATATTTTTTTTTATTTAAGTCATTTTTAATTAACTTTTTATTTATTCATAGTACAATGTGTTATATTGTTATAATCGGATAATATTGCAGCAAAGTAAGACATATATTTCGGAACTCTGCCTGCTACACTAGTATTTTACTGTATTACTCGTATAAGCATATAGTGCTTTTCCAGTATGCTAGTAATGTTCAATGTACAAAAATATATATATAAAGAGCAAAACGCAATTAGATAACATATAAGTACAACGTAAAACTTAAAGTAAATACAATGGTCAACGTATAAAAAATAAAAAGAGTAGGTAAAGTAAGAGTAAATAATATACAAATATGAAGTAAACTCATGTAAAATGTTCAATATAAAAAGATTGAAAAAAGTTCAGTTAAATAAATAATATACTAACATAACTACAAAAAAAAGCAATATTCAATATATTGGTACTATCGTAGCACTTTTAATTTAAATTTTGGACTTTTAAAAGTTATTGGGCGTAATTTCTCCCCATTTCGTGGAACAAGAAAAGCACTATTTTTTGAAAAATGTGTAAGACTATGGTTGCAATTTTTCACGTCTGAATGTCTGTTGTATATTTTTGGTGCTAGAAATAAATGAAATCTTTGTGCAAAAGTTTTGTTTAATTTTGGCACGAGATGGTGACAGTTGGCCTGCGTCCTTGTCAAGTGAGGGTGCGTTATTTGCTGATGATATTGTTTTATGTCGGTAAAAGTATTTTAGTGTAGCGAGTGTCCACATTTGACGGATGTCTAGGACGCGATATTCTTTGAAAAGTTCATTTGAAGGATAGCGAAAGGGCATCTTATGAATTACTCTCAGAATCATTTTTTGTGCTTTACTTACGAAGTCTAAAATACTACGAGCTGCACCACCCCAACTGACAATCGCGTAGTGAAGTAGCGTGTGAAACAATTGCAAAGTATACAATTGTAAAGCGTATCGAGTAAATATAATTTTATTATTAAGTTGTAATTATTCAGAACATAGGTGTGTGATGTATTAATTATAAATATATACATATAAAATCAATTTTGTCTAAAAATATTGTTTTTACGCTACCGGGATATGAACCTGGATCTCTATTTCCAATCCGGGGAAGTACACTACCAGTTGTGTTATAACGCCAGTATTTTTCATGACAAATTTTTGAACCTATATGTTACACATTTTCAAATTAATACATCTATCGTTCCATTATTTTTGAAAGCCATCTACATTATTTTTACGGAATCACAAATACCTTTGAGTAAACCGACTGCAGACGTCAGAATTATCAATTCATTTTTATTAAATTTTAGACACATTGATACAACTTATCCCGGTAGCGCAAAAACAATTTTATTTATAATTAATACATTAAATTAGTATTTATAATTTTATTAATTTAAATTGTATTTTCATTTAAAATTATGACGATAAAATGAGGATTTTTCTCTTATAGAGACGTAGTACGTCATTATTGAACTGATGATTTATGCAAACATTATATTGTAGAGAACTTGAATAAATATATTTTTCAAAAAATTTGAAATAGCATAAATGAAATCTTCGCGAGCTTTAATGACATCAGTCATCAATTCATTTTAACAGTATTATTATTATTATTATTATTATTAAACAGTATTAGCAGTAATATTACTTTTTAGTCATTTTCCTTTAAGTTATGACTAAAGTTCCTCCCTGACGTATTATTCCGCATAGTGCGAACGCATAAATAAGAGCAGGGTCAGAAATTATTAGTGTTATTGATTTACAGTAAGGAAAACTTTACTGAAAAAGTAAACAATACTAATTTTAGTTTATTAACGATGATGTTACGTTTTTATTTAAACATTTATCCGAATACCATAAACAAGAGTTTGCTTAATTTTTTTAGATACTATGTACCGGATATGCGTCACGCGCTCCAGTCGTTACCATCCGGGACAAGCGCCTAATACAGATTACATTAAAAACGTTAGAATATATGAATAATAATGGCTTCCGTTATCAGGAATAGACATTTTGGACGTCCCTTGTTTAGAGATGGGATCGAAGAACTAAACAAAAGGAGACAACAAATAAAAATACGTAATCGCCGACGAAATTCCACTAGTACTCGTATTATCATCATTATCTTCACATCATCCCCTAAAGACTGAGGTATCGTATCGTGATCTCCCACCCTCTTGACTTTTCTGAGCATCCTGTAGATCGAAGGGATTCATTCTCTCCATTCTTCGACGTGGCCCATTACAAGTAACTTTTCGAAGTTATTGTGGTATCATCTGCTTGAAAGATGTCAATTTTTTTTTTGTTAATCAGTGGATCTTGCTGTCAATGAGATGCTCAGAATGCACCATATATCGAAAGCTATCTATTTTCTCTTCAGAGTATTACACTAAACTATAAATGAATAAATTTAATAACGTATATTAAAGATAATTGTTGTGAAATTGCAGTTTTTTCAGAATATATTTCTGTGGTATTTTAACACAAATTAAATGTATCATTTTGAAAGATGTATCCATTCCTATCTGGGGAATCCTAACCTGGATCCATTCTAATCTGGGAAAATGCGTTAATCGATTACACCACAAACCAATCACTTTTTAAATTTATTGTGAAAATCTCAAATACCTATGAGTAATGTTCGCTAGGAGACGCCAGAAATGAAATCAATTACTTTTTATTCAATTTTGAATAAACTTTGATACAAGTAATATTCACAATTCAGCTGTTCATGTGGTGTAAGTGATTAATGCACTTCCCTTGATAGGAAAGGATCCAAGTTTGAATCCCGGTAGTAACAATAATATTTTTTTTGATAAATTGAATTTTTTTGTATTTAGACTTATTCTAATTAATACATTTAATTTGTTATTAACTATTTGTAATATTTGTACTTGATAGAATTTTCCATCCACCTCACGGTTTGGAATAAAACAATTATATTATTTATACTACTTAAACCAATCTACATGAATTTCTCCATAATTATATTTAAGGAAGCTTGCGCACCGATCAGATAGTAGGTACAAGTACCCGGCGGCTACCGAGCCGGGGTATCGCATTGTGTCTCTGCCCACCCCCTCGGAGCCGGCAGGCTAGAATAAACAGAACAAGCGGGCCGAGATGGATCTCGATTAAATTAGATTTTTTTGCTGAGGGAGACTGGGGGAGTCCGCTATCACCGTCCATTAGTAGCCATTATGCTTTCACGGGGTGAAACGGCGCACGAGGTTCCAAAAGTCAACTAAATTAAAAATAAGTACAATTAAATAAACAAAGGCAGTGGTGGAAATCCTATAACAAAAAAAATAGTTTAAAAGATCAAATATTTACATAGGACAAATACAACCATCGAGTAATATCCGAGGGAAATCAATAGGCTGACAGGCTGCCCTGAAACTCGTTGAACTGATGAAATCATTAAACTGCACAAATACGTAGTAGCGAATGAGAATGGACAGAGAAAAGTGAGACACTTGGGGAAGGCCTTCATCTAGCAGTAGATAGAAAAATACTACTAAAGATGATGATAATGATGATATATGTGTAAAATAAAAATTCACCCCACAGACAAACGGAACATCAATGATTAAAATACTGATGGATGGATATAAATGAAACAATGTTATTGCTCTACTTGAGTTTATTAGCACTACTCGAGTTTCGAGAGAAACAGAAACTCACATCGACAGGTGATGTATTAAACTGACTACACATAAATATAGGAGACAAAACCACCACTACCACTACCACCACCTCTACCACCTGAGCCTTGTCGCCTATATTTATGTGTAGTCAGTTTAATACTTCATCTGTCGATGTGAGTTTCTGTTTCTCTCGAAACTCGAGTAGTGCTAATAAACTCAAGTAGAGTAATAACATTATTTCATTTATATCCATCCATCATGATGAAACTCTACAAAGTTAACGCCGATTCTAATAATAATATAAAATACTGATATTTGACGTTTAACGTAAAACAAACGTGAAGTGAGTCGCAGAGAAAGGGTGAAGAGGTTGCAACTATTGATGCGGTAAAGGTAGAGCAACATGTATTTATAGGTAAAATGATTGGCCAAAATTGAGATTGTAGTGGTTCATAACAAGAACCCTTTGAGCGCAGTAAGGCTTATGTTATAAAAGTCAATTTCTCATTATGGTATTTGCATGACCGGTGAATGAATGAATTTTGTATGTAAGATGTTCTACTTCTTGGAATGTGGAAGAGTATGGATTGCCGGGTCGATCTAGATGGTACGTGGAGAGATATTAATTCTAACTGACTGGGACAGTCAATATGGCCTTGCAGTAGTTTGAAGAGAAGTATTCGGTCAGCATGTGTTCTTCGATGTTCTATTATCCCCCTCACGGATTGTCTCGAGTCTTGTGGATATGAAATATATAAATACACGGCCACAACATTTCTGTCGCCGGGCCTGCTCGTATTATTTATTTATTGTATCAGTATATATTATACATATGCTCTAATATATTTAAATATAAATATTTTCCCTTTACAAAATTTAAGTATAATTTATCTTACACATATTTAATTTTGAATGAATATAATTTTTTCTCATTTGGTATGTCATCTGGCATATCATTGAAAATCTTCATCGCATTATACATCGTCGATTTCTGAGAATTGGCCTTCTTCCTGAATGGCAGTCTAATTATATCTCATCCTCTTGTACGACGCTCGTGCTCGGCTGATTTGCCTCAATTTTTCTTCATAAATTCTGCCGATATTTGTTTAGTGAGAATTTCAAAAATATATACACATTAAAATATAGTTTCTGTTCAAAGGTCGTCGTATCACGTCTAATGTATATTTAGGATTCATAGTACGCGGTTTGTGGGAGAAACGGATTTTTTTTTTGTTTACAAGTTTTGTCCCGTTGGCAAAATTCACGAGGCGCACCGTTGTGTCCCCACCGCATATCACGGAAAGTGTCCCTTTACAAACAAACGCTCGGGAGAGTTCGGAAACTGCCGTTTACATTATTTACCGAATTAGCTAGAATACTCTCCTGTGCGGTTTTCATTTCAAGCGCGGCCATTACACGACCGGGAGTTCCGAGAGCAAGAAGTTGCAGGGGTTGTTGAGTCACCCTGGCTCGCTTCAATATTTCAGTGGGTGCCTCGGTACCTTCAACAGTGACACAGAACACCATGAACCTCTGATTTAAGCCGCAGGTGCGAGATATTTCTCTGATTTTTTATAACAAACATAAACAGATTTCGGTGACAACAAAATAAATCGACGCCGACTGAAAAAGTCTACCAAATAACACAGCAACTCAATATTAATAACATAACAAAGATTGAAATTCTAAAAAGTATTCATAAACTCACTAATGGCGAGATAAAATACAGGGACATTAAATTACACGAAACACGTGAAAACAATCAACACTACACAATAACATCCCTTATAAAACTTCTGTGCACAGTTTCTAGCTTTCTGGCCGACGTTTCAGCACATTAGCCCTGTTGATGGGCCCTGCAATGGGATCTGAAACTTCGACCAAAAAGGTCAGATGTACACGGTAGATTAATTAGCCTATAAAACTGTACACAAGATATTCTGAAGGGCCGTGAAAATCTAAGAACAGGCGTAATAATCGCAAACGACTGTGATTTTTTTTTTAGAATTTCTAATTGTTAACGTAAAATTTTTCTCATATTTTACATCAAACAAACATTTATATCGTAACTCTTAATGACAGTATATTACGGCCTGACTCAATCCACAATTGAATACAGTAAGTTCTCTACGTGCAAACCTTCAACTTGCGAACTTTCAAGGGTACGAACGTCCGTATCGAATTATTTAAATTTAATATAAGTGTAAAAATTCAAAATTGTATCGGAAATTCAATAAAAGATTAGTTCATGTCTCTACCCCGCTCGGTGGCATGCGGAACCCACGCTTTCAGTAATGTTTACAGTAGTCTTCTTTTATAAGTGGTGTGCTCTTCAGTTCAACTACTGTGTGGTAAATTTCAACCCCAGCACTGCACAATTAATTATTACAGTATTATTATTATTCATATGCTAACTTTGTTCGACTTAATAAATTCAACTTGCGAACGAGATCTATAAAAGTAACACATTCGTATGTAGTGGATTCACTGTATGGAATTATAGGCACAAAAAACATTACTGAAAGTCATTTTCAAATTGTTAACGAGAACGAGCCCTTTTTAACAGCCTGAGGATAATAGACATTATAGGAGAAGTTTCTTTAATTATAGTTTAGTTAGAAAGTTTTATTAGGAGAACACATTCTTATTGTGAAGTTGTAATTATTCAGAACAGACGGTCTGTGATATTTTAAATACGAATTAAATATAATAATTAGAAAGATATACATATAAAATTAATTTTATCGAAAAATATTGTTGTTGCGCCACCGGGATTCGAACCTGGATCTCTTTCCTAACCGGGGAAGGTGCATTATCCAACTATGCTACAGCGACAATATTTTTAACGACAAATTTCTGAACCTATGTGTCACCTTTTTGATATTAATACATTTAATCGTTCCATTATTTAAAAAAGCCATCTACCTTATTTTTACAGAATCTCAAATAATTTTGAGTAATCTGATAGACGCCAGAATTATCAATTTACTTTTATTAAATTTTGGACGCATTATTGGATAATGCACCTTCCCCGATTAGGAAAGAGATCCAGGTTCGAATCCCGATGGCGCAAGAACAATATTTTTCGATAAAATTGATTTTATATATATATATATCTTTCTAATTAATATCTTTAATTCATATTTAGAAAGTTTTATATTTCATCTTTATTCAGCTCTGCGAATAACAAAATACCGCGAGACGTGGAATGTCTGTACCCGAAGCTATAGAGCTACTACAGATTCCGAACTGGAAGACAGAAACGAGGCGTGGATGCAAATCTTTCAGGAGGCCAAAGTTCGTTATAGGCGGCAGTGCTATTAAAGAAAAGGAATAATTTAAAAAAATATATATATATATACAATTTTCATTCTGACTTTGTACAGCACTCACACAATTTTTGAATTAATATTATTACAAGTTTCGGGAAGAGCAGCCCTTCCCATCTACAGGTCATATCACGAATACTTCATTATTATCGATGTTTCCAAGAAACAATAAAGTCACTCCCACCCTTACGTATTGTATTTAAAATAGTTCAATTTACACCTGTAGATGGTAAGGATTGCTCTTCCCGAAACTAGTCGTGATATTAAATCAAAAAATTGAGTGTGTATACAAAGTTAAAACATTTTATTTTATTATTAAGAAGAACTCATTATGAAATTGTTATTATTCAGAACATAGGTCTGTGAAAACAAAGTAGACGGCTTTCAAATAATGGAACGATAGATGTATTTAACATATGGGTTCGAAAATTTGTCGTCAAAAATAATGTCGCTGTAGCATAGTTGGATAATGCACCCTCTCCGGTGGCGGAGCAACAATATTTTTCAATAAAATTGATTTTATATGAATATAATTTTAATTAATATATTATATTTTTAAAAATTTTAATGTTACACCACTGAAGTAACTGCCATATCAATCAATGATATTAAAGAATAATAATTAATATTTTAATGAATAATTAGTATTTTTTTAAATAATTACTCACTAACATCTGAAATTCCCTATACCAAACACGATATAAAGTATGGAGTGGGTAATGTCGTAATATATACTATTTCATCATTTACAGATATTAGAGTGAAATTGAAATTTTAAAATCGCGTATCAGAGTTTGGCTGCGGTCAGCATAAATTAATTGGCCATTCATATCTGCGGTCAAAATATAATGAACAACAAATAACAGCTCGCTCCGCACTCACAATCAATATTTCTGGACACAACATAAATATTACTCTGTACGATTTAATTTCAGTGTGCAAGTCAAATTCCGTTATAACAAAATAATGAATTATTTTTGCGGTCCGAAACGAAATATTGTGTTATTTTTCCATATTCAGTATAATGAAATTTCAGTACAACGAAATATCTTTATGAGTTTCTTTAATATTCGATATACATACTGCTCGGAAGTAAATCCAGAGCGATTATTTGATGAAAAAGACCGTAGGTTGGAAGCGTACCATTGTTAGCATGTGACAAGAACACAATTCTACAGTACAAATGATGATAAAAATTATTCTAAAAAAAAAAAAATGACTATCTAAGTATGCAACTTTTCACAGATTTTAAAGTACCAAAAATAGTAGACATACAAAAAAAATTAAATAATTCAAAATTAAAAATCAATTAAATTTTAGAAGCGAATTCCGATCTACAAGATATAGAGATCAAATCGATATCCCAAAACTAAAATATACCGCAACTCAAAATCAATATATTTATCAGGGTATCAAATTTTTTAACAATCTCCCCATTACAATTAGAAAAATTAGGGACTATCATAAATTTGTAATTGAAGTTAAAAAAATATGTACCCAGACTAACTGAAACATAAATTAACTCGAATATACTCCTCTATACACGAGTCTTACTCTCATAGAGAAGAAACAAATGTTAAAATATATATCCACTGATTATTGTAATTGTATTATATTTTTATTAATAAAAAAAAAGAAGATAAATATCACAATTATGTACTGACTTGATTTACTACATATAAACTAGAACTACTTGTCAAAAAATTACGAGAAATTAACGTTTTCCATAACCTTAATTTATTTTTAAAAATAAACCAATTTATTATTATAATTTTTAAAAATTAATTAATGTTCAATATCAACTGCTCGGGTAAATTGTATAATTGATCAATTTCCATATAAATTAAACGTTTTATTTCTTAAAAAATGCACCTACCCACATACCAAGTGTGGTGTCGATCAACGATGTTCCACATTAAAAATTATCGTGACAAATTTCAAATATTCGTTTAAAATTATTTATTGAAATATTTTTATTATAGCTTGCGATGCCGAAGATAGAGCCGACTAATGTTTTCAAACACACATGTGATTGGTGACAAATCGTTGGTAATACGGATCAATGATCTTATTCTATAAATTCGTTGTTATGCGACATGCGCGGGCGCGGATGCGCGGAATCGCGAACGTAAGGCTTAGATATACAGTGTGATTATTTTTTTGTCCCCTATTGTAGGTTCCTTTTCACTCGGATCGTCGCGGTTCGTAGCACCGTTTCGCATAATACGTTTTCTGGTCACTACCGCGCTAGTCGCCACTTTCTGTCGCTCGACAATGTAAAACCTTAAATAAAAAGGTTCCATTCGGTAGCGAGTATCGCTTAATGTGTACGAAATTACGCGCGTCCCCTTCGACGCCGGTAGAAATTGTACGAACATAATTTCGCTTAAGCCGGACGGCGAATGAGAATATTATATTCTCAGATACTGATTTAAACTGCAGAATGCGCAGTCCAACCGATGTATGAACTTAATACGAAGTCGATAACGCTCGGAATGTACAAGTATATGTTAATATTTAAATGTTATGTTAAATTTGACATAGAATGTGTTTCTTCAGAAGCTCCTCTAGTAAATTTTTCACAAAACTGCATAAATTAAAGAATTTTTTAACTTTTTTATTTACTTACTCACCATCACGCTGTTTTTCCGCAGGGGTAGGCAGAGAGGATAGAGCGACCCACTCCTCTGTCCTGACACACAATTCTCGCCTCATCCACATTCATACATCTTCTCATACAGGCTCGCCAATTGTTGAGGCTTCTAACAGAACCATCCTCCATTATCTGGTTTACCTGGTAGTGTCGAGTCTTTTGCAGACGTCCTCTATTTCTGGTGCCATCAACACTTGCGTCATATATCTTTCTTACCATTATTTTCTCATTCATCCGTTCCATATGACCAAACCACCTAAGTGATTCTTTCTTAATCTTACTCACTATACTAACATCAACTTTACATTATTTACTCTGTCATAAATAGATTTTTTAACTTGTGTTTTATTTTTACTTTTGTAATAGAATTTAACGCATTGATTGAATCATTTACACAAAACTTAAAATTAAATATAATATTATTTAAAAATAAATAGATACCCCTAGTGAATGTTGTTACAAGCCAGTATTAATAAAGAGCTTAAAATAGTCTTAAACTACTATTTACACTTTTAGCTTACATTCCTCGGCGAAACTAAAGTCCTATTCGGAGTTCGAATATTTTATTTATGTATCTGAATATTTTTTCAATATCAGAAAAATATCATATTTGGTTCGATATATGTATCTGAAACATCTAACGTGTTTGTCTATAATAGAGCAGAAAAATCTCACTCAGCTAAGTTCATTAGCCAGTCTTATCGGCCATCTTGTTTAAAATTTAAATTTTTAAAATTGCGTCCTCGAGAAAGAAGTAAAAGTAAACAAAAAAAAAAGTATTTTTATTTATTATCTTTGTTTTATTAACCACTAAATTGAGTTTAAACACATCTAAATAAATCTATTTTAAAAATAGATTCTGACAAAGAAACAATAATATATGTTTTAGTTAGTTATGACATCCTGAAGAAGAAAATGGTATTTTTCGAAACCGGTAGATGTATTTAAACTCAATTTAGTGGTTAATAAAACAAAGATAATAAATAAAAGTATGAATTTTAACCACAAAGATAAATATTGCTAATTTTAAAAGTAAAAAAGTAAAAAGTTTAAAAGTAAAAAAAGGAATATTATCTAATAAAAGGGAAATATCGTTTACTTATTTACTTTCACACAGAAAAATCTACCTGATTCATGTTGCGACCGGTCCTGGAAAGGTTTTTTACATGTTCTACTTCCTGCCCGTATTTTACCGCTGAATTGCCGCACACTGCGTTGTCAGTCGAAGCTGTGCGCGACGCTGAATGAAGTGAAAACTTTGTCAATTGGTAATTTTACCAGTCTCGGAAAGAATTTTTGAAGTGAAAAATTTTTTAGTTATGGTATAGACATTTTAATCGGCTTACAACATTGACGTACCCACTGGGTTTGTTTGTATCTGTACGAAAATTATATTTTTATTTCAGTATCGAATATCTAATACTATTAATATTTATACAATAGGCTCCCGAATATCTGATTCGCCACTGTTTTAACACGAGTATCCCGGCGCAGGTGGGCGATACACCCTCAGGTCAGGTGGAGGTTGTAAACTTTGCCCTATTTCCACTTTTTTGATCTGGTAACAGGTGCACATCGCAAGAATAGTAATGTACCGAATATGAGCATTCTGATGTCCACATAATGATGAAAGTAACCCGAATGTATTACGTACAAAAATATTTTAACTCTTCGCAAAAATTCTGCTCTGCGCTCAGTTGACGAGCTTCTGAACCCATCTTGATAGGAAATGGTCCACTTCCGGTGACATCGCGACAGACAGGAAGTCAGCTACGTGGCGGGAGTGTTCGCACCGATGAACAGCCTGTTTGAAAGTTCGCCCGCCTCGTTTATGAAGGCTAACGCAACAGTTGAAATGTATTGCAAATTGCCGAAAGACATGCACCCCTGCGGGTGCTTTGTACTCGATCGCGTTGTAAAGAGTTGTAACACTAAAATATTTACAGAAAAGCTTACAATAATTATCCATCCATTGTGCAGTATTAAAGATAAATATTCAAAGAAGTGCTTTTGTAAGTATTTTAAATTATTCGGCCACAGAGAATTGTATATTTAAAAAAATGAAATAAATCATGTACGATGATAGTGGATATAACGTGATCTCAATAAGTCATAAAAATTTCATACAGGGTGAATAGTAATTTTGGTTTGGCAGATATTTGTCAGTTCGCATGTAGTAGTCGTAGAGTGTAGTTGATAACAATTTATTATAAAGCATCTTACGCCTCAACAACGTGTTGAAGTTATTAAAACATTTTATCTAAATAATACTAGCTATACTGTAACCATGTGATCGCTATCGTCACATGTTGGAAAACTTATTGGTAGTCGAAATGGGTAGATTGGGCCCGCAACACATGTGGCTTCAACAGAATGGTACCAACTCACACAGAGCCCGAGCTACGCTTGAAATTTTGCGAGAAATTTTACCCGGCCGCATAGTGTCAAATATCGACTGGCCTCTTCGATCACCTGATTTGATGGCTCCCGACTATTTTATGTGGAGGTACTTGAAAGGAGAAGTCTACGCCAATAATCCAACAACAGTTCAGATGCTACAGGACAGTATACGAAATGAAATTGCTAAAATAACACGCGAAGTGTGCGCGAATGTTATGAAAAATATAGTTAAAAGAGCACGTATTTGATCCCCTGCCAGAGGCGGCCACTTGCCCGATGTCATATTCAATACGTAATTGTAATAAATAAAGTAATCGATAAATAAAAACAAAATTAAAAAATTGTGTTTTATATTCTAGTTATTCAAAAACAACATAAAATTCTGTATACAGACTTATTCTTCTTTCTTCTCTCATGTCAGTATTGTCATTTAGTAGCCTCAATTAGATGAAACACGGCTTGTAATGCACCTTTACAAGTTTCAGTCATAATAGACCTTACAGCTAATTGGATGGTCTCTTTAGCCAGATGCAGCACATCTATCAACCATTGTGGTACTCTTTCATGTCTTCTTCATCCTAAAGTTGTGGACATTAAATTTTCATTTTGTAGGCTGTCATATCGACCCACTGTTCTGAATTCGTAAAAACCCTTTTGGCGCATCTTTTCGAATCGGTTGCGACCCATGTTATTGACACATTTCCTCGTCCAAATTCCCATCCATAAATTTCTGCATGCTCGTCTTGTCAGTGTGAATTGTGACCTTGGCGTCAGCAGAAGTCAACTTGACTGATATTTGTTCGATCTCGACATCGTGATAGCATTCGCGGTGTGGACATTAAAGCTCCAGTGCACCAGCACTGTATTTGATGATATTGTTTTTGATTACGTATTGTTTGTTTGTGCCGTGGCTGAAATTGTGATATCGCTGTCTTCAATTGGCAGCGGAGATCTGCTCATCCGCGTGCGATTTGTTTGATCTCGGCGGCGACTGTAGAGGTGACGGAGCCATCATATACAAGGTAAGGCGAGCAGTCCTTCCGAATCTCGGTTCCCAATATTACTGGTCCTTCGACTAGAATCACTATCCCCTCACCAACCTCATCTTGTACCAAAGTTTTCCTACTTCTTTTCTCTACCCGGAGATCATGGAATTCATTAATTTAAATTCTATCGGTGCAGGATTTACGTTTCGAATTCACCCATAATTTGATCTAAAAATTAGAATAATCTTGTGTGCTAGCGTATATAGAGTAGAACTTGCTGTGGTTGGATTTGTTGCAGAATTGAGGCATTGAGGAAAATTTACTGATATTGAAGTTACGTATCGTTAATGCCTCAATCCTTTAAAATCAATGGCGTATATTTTTCGCTTGTCGCTATTGCAGACAGTCCATGTCCTACTCAATTTAGATTGCTTGTCTGATATCTATCTTTTCAAATTCACCTAGTCGGATTACAATTAGATATCATCTTTAGTATTGTATTTATAATAAAGGAAGAAGAGCCATTTCATGATTATAAGTCGTTTAACAAATTAATTTTTCAAAAAATTTTCGGGATTATTAACTATTCCATCAGTTGAGGAGAGTTAACTGAAGCCTTTAATTGCTTAATTACCGTTCAAATATAATTTTGTTCTGTCTGTTCTTTAATCAATCACGTGTTCCACGTGTTTGATTCTTCTGAACGTTATTTTCTTCCGGGATATTAATTCTATTGCTCGTTCATAAATTATTTTGAAATATTCAGTCGTCTTTTAATATTTATTTCAAATTATATTTTCTTATTCTAAAACTTAATCGTGTATTTAAAAAAAAAATGAATAAAGAAGATTAATACTGTTAAGAACATTTTAGACTTTTTGAAAATATGTTTCATTTAATTATATCTTTCAATGGACGTGGTTCCATCTAGTGACGAAAACATCTGGAGTATTCTTTTTCTATTTTATTTTTTACATTCAATTCGATCTTGTGTTCTTTGTTATTTTCAGTACGGACACAATTCAATGTCCACTCTGACTACACGAGCCACTCGCCTTCCCG
Organism: Eubasilissa splendida; assembly: GCA_031772225.1. NCBI lineage: Eukaryota > Metazoa > Arthropoda > Insecta > Trichoptera > Phryganeidae > Eubasilissa > Eubasilissa splendida. Next base: position 15,361,466 of record CM062865.1, on the reverse strand, counting down.
TATCATATTTCCAAGTACTAAACTTCCACGTGCAACATTCTTATATCGTCACGCTAAGATACCGTATATGTAAAAAGTATTAAGTTGTTCCGAAAATAATTAACACTATTTTAATGTAATTAAACATAGCTTTAGATCATAATGGGTGTCCAACGGAAAACTTTCAAGTTTAATATTAAATAATAAAAATAACTACAATGTTATTCTCATATTTTTCGTCGTTTTATAAACAATATCGTCTAAATGACGTCCATTTCTCTCAAGACACTCTTGCAATCGGACTATTAAATTTGCGAACACGCGAGAGCAAAGCGTCAGTTCAATGGCAGCAACTTCACGGCGGATATTTTTTTGTAGGGCCTGAATTGTTCGAGGATCGTCGCTGTAAACTCTCGACTTAAGGTATCACGGTGTAAGGTCCGGTGACCGAGGTCCCAGGGTATGTCTCCGTACTTGCTGATTAATTTATTGGGAAATATTCCCCTCAGCTTCTCCATTGAAACTCTAGCTGTGTGTGAAGTGGCCTCGTCTTACTGAAATTGTGTTCTGTTGTTGAACCCGGGAAACAGCTGAAGATTCTGAGCATTTTCTTGCCATACAGTTAATTCAGAAGTGGTGCCTTCATCCCGCGCTTGGTTAAGATTGCGTGCTCTCGTTATATTTTATATTATCTTATTTTTTAATCCCATCTCTGAAGCGTAGCGTTGCCAGATATTCCCGGTTGCGATGTTGCGCATGTATAATGGTTTCCTTCATCTGTTGACTTATCACATGGAATGTTAGAGACTTTTAAATAATGTGGCCATCTTGTAGTGAGTGGTTTAAATATTCAAGACGATAGATCAGTCCGCCGACTGTGAGACACGGTCTGTGATTCGTTTCTTGATTGCACAACACATGAGACCAGCTGACATTCATCGCCAAGTGTGTCCTGATTTGGCGCCAATGATTTCTGTATTTTCCTTCATCTGAAGTCGTTCTTTAGTGGCAAGCGTTTAGATAACGATGATGAACTCCAAGACGGAGTACAGATATGGTTTTCATCCCAGGCGGCATCGTTCTGTGATGAAGGTATACAAAAATTGGTGCTCCGTTATAACAAGTGCCGTAATAATGGTGTCGACTGTGTTAAGAAATAGTTTAAGATGTGTAGTGTGTAGCGTTCGAAGAATGTAAAGTGTTGTAAAAATTACGTTTTAAAATCGGTACTTACTTAAAAAGCGCGCCTCGTACGTTCTAACTAAAAACGTTCAAAGTAATGTAATATTAAAATCCGCCATTATTTTCGGAACATCCTAACACATCACCTTTTCTGATATTTGTCTTGTATGTTTTACTAGTTTTGTTGTAATTATCCCTATTCTATGTCCATGAATTTTGTACGTATATTTACTTCATTTTATATAATATACCTATTCGTATAATTTTATACCATTTTATATAATATACCCGAATCATGTTTGCTCACCAACACCGGCAAGCACTATTATTTGCCTTAATCAGTAGAAAACTAGTGAAGCTCGCGCGGCAATGAATAGTGTTTACTTTGCTGACAAAACTCTCGCAAAAAATATAATAAAATAAATAAATCATTATTATCCTTTCCTCGCACATTTGTAATGTATTTATAAAAATTAAGAACTTCATTCAAATAACATTTGATTGCATTTAAATAATTCAAGATTACGTAAAACCTTTTGCTCTTGAATATAATATTTCATTTTATTTACTAAATGATATTTTTGGAGCTATAGAACTTTAAAATGAAATAAAACACATAAAAATTGTGGTAATAGCTATGGTATTGGCATTATTGGAAAGATAATTTTATGTTATTAGTGTTTAAATATGAATATATGATAAATAAAGCGCAATCTGCAAGTTCAATTTTCGACCACTTTGTAGAGCAGCTGGGGCCACGAATGTTGGCTTCCAAGTCGTCTATCGTCTCCCCGCAGAAAATAATCCAAAGGTGTAAAATCACACAATCTGGGAGGCCAATTTACAGGTCCATTATGCGCTCATCGAATGTTTCAAGACATGTTGCGCCGCCTTGTTGAAACCGCAGCTCTTCCACATTAATGCCATTCAATTGGGGAACGAAAAAGTCAAAAACCATGGATCTATTGCTGTGCACGATGGCGAATCGATTCATTCGGGCCCTCCTCAATACTACTTCGACATCTCAGCGGATGCGTGTTATTAATTAAAGTATGCGTGGTGCGAAAACGATCCACGGTTAATCGAATTACTTGCTCGGATGGGTGTCGACCGTAAAATGGACGTAGCGCACGGTAAGTCACGATTTTCGAAATAAAATTGCACAATTTGCAAGCATTGTTCTGGCGTAAGTCCATTCATGTCTACTGTCAAATTGGCTATCGCTAGAAAAAGTGTTGCCAATTCGAAAAACAAACATCTAAAAAAAACACCTTTACTAACCAACAGATTCTAATATTTCACCATAAATTCTCATTGTTTTGTTTGTAAGGATAACACGATATTTATTAAAGATGTTCTCAGAATTCTCTGTGTGGAGTTTGAAAGGAATTGCTTTCGACACGGTATTGTAATAAAACGCCAACACTCACATGTCACATGTCATATCGGAATTGCAGTAAAAAAATTGAGGTTTTTTTATTAGACTTTTTTTACCCTTCCAATTCGTGTATTTATAATGCTTGTAATAATAAAGTAGTTAGTATTAGTAAAAGTTTTAAAGCGACTACGGTTGAAGCAATTAGAATAGGCGGTCTCTAGCCACATGTAGAGTACTCAGGGAAAAAATCACATGAAACATGAGCCCTGATGGTAGAAATGTTGACCAGAGAGATCGAAAACACTCGGCAGAATAGCCCAAAAAACTCAATAGAGACGATATTTATTAGTTCTCGTAAGATGGAAATAATGTAAATTTTATAAAGTGAATATTATAACAAATTAGATAAATCAGTAAGAAAGATATATTTATCACTAGAACATGAACACGGAACTTTATATTGCCGATAGACTGATTTACCATTAAAGCCATGTGATCCTATAAATTATTGTCAAAAAATAATGAAGAAATGTCTACATTTCCATGTTATTTTTTAATGAGACATCAATTTTTTTAAGGAGAACACATTTTTGTTGTATAGTTGCATTTTCAGAACATATTTCTGCGGTATTTTTTAATACAAATGAAATGAATCAACTAGAAAAGCATACAGAAAAAATCTATTTACAAAAAATATTTAGTTGCTACCGGGATTTGAACCTAGACTTTTCAACTAAACCGTAAATGTATGGTAAGAAAATGACTGCCATGAGATGAAGGTAAAAAAATTATGTCGGCCAAAACTTAGCACAAATAAATTAAATAATTTTAAAAAATGAAAATAAATTATACCCAATTTGTAATAATGTTCAGAGTAGTCGCGGTCGTCGCGATGGTAACGATAATAAGAACAGATTCTAATAATAAGAATAATAATAACTTCAGATAATAAGAACTTGCCAACTTTGTCAGATCTGTCCGACTTGTCAGCGATCTTTCGCGAACCTGAGATTGCTCTCGGCAGTCTCCGCAGATGAGGAAAAAATTTTCGTCCGTGTAGAAATATAAAAGTAAAAATGACTTTCACAATCATTTATTTTGATACGTTTCTTGTCGTAAAGCGTATAAACGCGTAATATACGTCTTTAATTTCTTTATACACTATTAGTAATTTACAAAATAGTTTGTGTTGACGCAAGTCGAGTACCTACTCCCTGTGCATTCTGTCCTTCCAACATATACCTTAATATACCTGTCCCGCTCTGGCCAACTAATGACATAAGATATTTCGCCGACGGGGGGACAGATTGCCTTCTGACACCGAACTGTCAACGTCTGTGTTATTCTTCTTTAGAAGAGGCGATATTCTAAACAGTTCCGGAAGTACAGTGATATCTCGGTTCTTCACTAAAAAGGTGCGAGTCAACTGAGTGTGAAAACGACGTCCAATCCAGAATCGAGATCAAGGTAGACCAGATTCATTTGCCAATATTCCTCTCATGAATCCAGTTTAGATTGCATAAACTAGTCATTATTGTAATCAATACAGTCCACGAGATCTTATCCTACCATCTTGTTTTAAAAAAGCAGTCCACATTATTTGGTTGTGACAGGTCTTTTTCCACCACGCTCGACATTTTCATTCATTCACGCTAGCCTTGTTTTAGCCCTTTGTATCGCCCTCTCTTTCTATTTAAGTCTACCTTAATATTCATAGTTCTTTGTGGCTCACGTCCACGGAATGAGATATGATGAGATACCTACATGTGTTGAGATTGGTAGAAAAAGGAGAAAACTCAAACCCATAAATATCTAAAACTATTTATTCTGCAGGTTAGACAAAGAGAATATATAATACACAATTTTAACTGCTGTTGTGGAGATTCAAATTCACCCAGCTGATGATGGTCATTGGGTCAATTTGAAACTCATCATTGGAAATTGGACTGAGATTTGAGGTTTCACGTACAACAAGCGTGAAGTGAGGTGCAAGATACCGAATTTATGATAATTGGTGTGTACACGATAGATTACAAAATTACAGCGCATGCACTTGGTAAACCGAGAATTGTCCCCATAGAATCTAATGGGGACATTATCCCCGTTTCAGAGATTGTCTCGAGTTGAAAATCTCATAAAAATCTCATCCGTAGACATAGGCCATTAGTACTTTTGTTTCTGTCTCTATCATTTATAATATTTTATCGTAATTCTTTGCGTATGATGTCAGTTTATAATTTTATTAATATTATCAAATCCGATATGAAACGAGTATTCAAAAATACAGTTAAATAATGTAATCTTTTTGACGAGGATGAGTTTTTTTAAGGTAAAAGATATCGATTTATTTGAGATAAATTTCATATTTAGTTGTATAAACTTTGTCAGTCCACCAACATTTTTTCACTTATAAAATATCATATTTTTGGCGAATTTATGCCCAGTAATAATTATTGTATTAATCTTCTAATCCGCTTATAAGATTATTGACATAGCTTCGTTCAACATGCTAATTATAGTTTAGCCTGTAGGTGGAACATTTTCCAGGCAGGCTTTGTAAGTATACATTTGTAGGGATAATACACGTTACATATTATTTATTATCATTGGCATCAGCAGCACTTCAAACCAATTTTTCGCCATATCCCTCTATTTGTGATGTCTCTTGTTCTAGTTTATCACCTCCTAAGTATGACAGTCTACCACCATACTGTAAACTTAAGTGTCTTGGAAGAAGCAAAAATTTATAATATAAGAACCGCAATCCTAAAGCGATGCGATGGTCTTCACACACATATGGATTAAACACGGCTTCCCAAAGAATGGAAGCCTCCCCTTAACCTTTCCCTTACATTTTTATTTTTATTTGTTGCGTATGGTAAATACTTATATATTAAATATGAATTAAATATATTAATTATAAAGATATACATATAAAATCAATTTTATCGAAAAATATTGTTGTTGCGCTACCGGGATTCGAACCTAGATCTCTTCCCTAACCGGGGGAGGTGCTTTATCCAACTAAGCTACAGCGGCATTATTTTTAGCGACAATTTTTCGACCCTACAAATACATTTTTGTTGTGAAGTTGCAATTTCAGAACGTATTTCTGTTGTATTTTAAATACAAATTAAATTAATCAATTACAAAGATATACAGAATTTTTTTTTTATTAAATTTGGAACCTACTTGGTCTTTTCCTACTCGATGAAACGCGATACCATTTTGTCGATTTTTAGTAATACTCAAAGCTATTTGAGATTCGTCGCAATATAAATTTGACTGCTTTTAATAATGTAATAATAGATATATCAACAATTATACACATTTACGTGTAGCGAAATAATAACGAGTTTGTTTTCCCAGATAGGAATCCCGGTATGTTTGAACCTCGAAAGCAACCATATATTTCTTTAAATATTAATGAAATGTATTAATTAGAAAGATATACATGTAAAATCAATATTATCGAAAAATATTGTAGTTGTGTGTATATTAAATATTAAATGTATTAATTTGAAAAAGGCAACATATAGGATCGAAAATTTGTCGTCAAAAATAATGTCGCTGTAGCATAGTTAGATAATGCACCTTCTCCGGTTTGGAAAGAGATCCATGGTTGAATACCGGTGGCGCAACAACAATATTTTTCGATAAAATTGATTTTATATGTATATCCTTCTAATTAACATTTAAAATATCACAGACCTGTGTTCTGAATAATTACAACTTCACAATAAGAATGTATTCTCCTAATAATATATTTTTTTGATACATATGATACATCTATTTATCTTTTTAATTGATTAATTTAATCTGTATTCAAATATAAGTTGATTTGACCCCAAGGGCATTTCCATACATGTCTAGAGTTCCATATTACATTTTCGCCTCGAGACACCATTATAATTTACGGGGCCGTAAATACTACGAAGAATTTTCCTTTTAAATATGTCTAGAGTCTTTTCATTGTGTTTTGTCAGCGTCCAAAGTTTGCTCTGAGAGTTTTATATTTATTCATTATGAGAATGGACGTGACTTGAGTTTGCGAATATTATAAAACATGTCGTAGGGAATATGTCATTGATTATATTTTATTAATTGAAAAACATATCGATTAGTGTTGCGCGCATATGAAGCGCACATATACAAAATTACATCAAAATTTGATTTAATAAAAACCTATTTAGATTATATAAAATCTTCCGATTGATTATACATATGAGTATGAATAGCAAATATTCAAAGTATATTTATATCCTCAAACATATCTCATATTGCTTGCTCTAAACCCTTATTTGATGACAACAGGACTACAATCCTTATTATAATATACATGGTGGTCCAAAAAAAAATTCGCAAAATGTGATATAATTATATCAAAATTAGTTTAACTATATCAACAATAGCTTAAATAGTTTACTAATCAACTTACTTACCTATTTACCTATATTACGTTTTATTTCGACAATTTTCAGTCACCATCTTTGATTATTAATTTTCCCATTGTTTATATTTGTTTTTTTTTTCAAATTGTTGCCCAAAATGACAAAAATCACTGCAGAAGACCGTATTCTGATCAAAAATTTGCGAATTGAAAAACGTTGGGGTGCTAGGAAAATGATCAAAGAGTTTCAAAACAAAGCCTGGAGTATAGCCAGACATTTCAGCATAATTGGAAATTACAATAGGACGGAGCTCCATCTCACACAGACAGAAATACAAACAACTCTCTTCGTCGTGAGAACGTTAATTTCATCGAGCCAGGCATGTGGCCACCGCATAGCCCAGATTTAAACCCAGTAGATTATGCAACATGGGGTGTTTTGATGATTTCTGATTAGCTAAATATTGAGCAAAAAAAAATTACATTAAGAATTATAATCAATTATATTATGTTTTGAAATAACTCATATGTTACAAGATGCTCTCACTTTTTAGGGCCACCCTGTAGAATTAGTTTAAAAAAAATTCAAGCGAACTATTAGCTGTAGAATGTAATTACTCCGGCAGTACTATGTAGATTCACTGAATAAATGTAATATCTTAAGATTAAAAAATAGACGATACTTTAAACTTATATAAAATCTGTCAAAACTAGTTCACTTGTCCACCCGTATTGTAATTAATAAATGTATATATCTCTTTGCTTGTATCATGACCGCAGCTTCTGAATTACGCTCTGCTATAGAGAGAATGTACCGAGCTTACAATAATTTGTTGATGTAATTTATGTTTCATTACTTATAATTAAAATCCAATTTAACAATATTCCTATATAAAGATGCTATATGTAAATGACTTTTCCTTGTTTTTTGTATCATTTTCTTCTTTATATTAAGATTTAAGTAAATTATAAAAATATTTTTTATCTATGTCCAATTTTCTTCTTCTTTTAAATAAGCAATCCACCCTTCAACAGTTATTTGTGCCATTAATCAAGTTAAAACTTTATTTTATTGAAAAAAATACAATCGTATTATAGAATAGGAAATATTATATTATAAGTCAATACCATTGTCGTTCAAAAAATTTTCTATTATATAAATTAAATGTGGCGAGTTAGGGGAAAGAAAAAAAAACCTGTGATCCGCAATGGACAGGAAAAAAAGATATGGTCAAGGGTTTCCTCCTCGGCACCACACTCACACATTGGGGAATCTATTAAGTTCAATCTGAATAAATGTGAGGCTACCTGGCAATGCCCAATTCTCATTCTAGAGATATTTGATATTGTTCTTTTGGAGATTTCCTTTTGGAGAACCAGGGGGTGCGGGGAATAGATCTTTGAATTATTTTAAACCAATTACGTCCAATGTTCTTATATCTGTGTTATTTCCAATGTATATATTTATTAATATCATCGTCATCATCCCTGACTACAACGCGGTATGGATCCTGAAAAATACCCCTCCACCGGTCCATGTGTTATACTCCGGCTACCTTCTTGCTTTACGGCTTATCGAAGTAAATTCATACCTACATATTCTTATTGTATTTGTTTCTTTTTTTACTTTGAGTAACATGTCAGGCCAACGAACGCACGAACTAAGGGTTGGTGTTTAGGTTAACCAGCGGGATCAATGAACCCATCAAAACTATTGGCAACTAAAATCTTGCCTTAAAACAAAAAAATGTTTATCTTAACCGAGAACAAAGTATATAGATTATAAAAGGCCAGACGCCGTAGCAGGCAGATAACTGTGCTTTGGGTATCGGTCGTGGGATGTTATTCTTAAATAAATAAATAAATTTCTCTTACAAAGTGTATAAAGGATATATATCTCTTTTAAATTCGACAGCGTCGGTGTGAGAAAAGTAATTTATGTACTGGACTGCTTCCCAATTATGTCTAACGCCAAAAATGGATAATCTTGACGGTCCATTTTGGATTTAACTATTTTCATCTTCCTCCAGGTTTATTATTATTATTATTCAGTCATTTTAGGCGTTATTCACCGTACACTCTATATGGTCAAGTTATCGATGTCTCCCTAATTTGATGAATTTTGTAAATTTTGACTCATATAGATAGTAAAATTCCTGGTTAAAATGCCTACGTCACACTCCAATTTCATTGATTGTTCCTTCTACGAAAATTCTTCTGATAATCCTTATTACATATACATCTAGATTGTTAAGGGAACACATTCTTATTGTGAAGTTGTAATTATGTAATTATTCAAAACATAGGTCTGTGATATTTTAAATACTAATAAAATGTATTGATTAGAATTATATACATATAAAATCTTTTTTGTAGAAGAATATTGTTGTTGCGCTACCGGGATTCGAGCCTGGATCTCTTTCACTTTTGACGACAAATTTTTGAATTTATAATATGTATTTTTAAATTAATACATCTGTCGTTCCATTATTTTGTCGTCAAAACTACTGTCGCTGCAGCATAGTTGGATAATGTACCTTCCCTGGTTTGGAAAGGTTCGAATCCCGGTAGTGCAACAACAATATTTTTCGCTAAAATTGATTTTATATATATATATCTTTCTAATTAATACATTTAATTAACATCTAGATTACATCACGTATATCTATTAATTTTGTGTAAAGACTCAATTTTCTAGGTAAGCACTGACAATATTATGTTTACTATATATATATATATATATATATACATTTTACAATATCCGTATATTTGCCTATATACGTATGGCGGGTGTAAAGGACTTCCTCCAGATAACTTTTCACGCAGGATAACATAGCTCAATCAGAACAGATAAATATTTTCTATGCTTTCAGAAATACGGGATTGAATTATAGTAAATTATATTACCATTAACGAATATATTATACACTACTTCAACAAGATGTAACCTTCATCTGAACTTCAGTCCTTCTTTACAAAAAAAAATTGCTGCAGGATTGTTCCATTAAGAGTGGAGTCCGTAGGCGAGGATGGGGTTAATTAACAATCAATGGTTCTAAAAGGAAGCTACGCAAAATTCTTAAATGGTTTTCAAGTGTTCTTGAATTAAAAATTATCTGCCCCTGCAAAGGCTGGTGGGTCGGTTAATTATTTACATTTTGATATCTTAATAATCGCAACAGTTGGATTCTAGATGCTAGTGTTGTTAGAAGGCAGTAAGTACTGTGACATTTTCGATGCCGTGATCGAGAGTATAAATAATTAATAGTCCCCCAGAAACTAAAAATAATTCATTTTCATTGCGGTTCAATAAATATATCCACGAGGATTGGTATCCATTTATTCCATATTTCTACATTATTTTGTTGTTTTTCAAGGGAAAGCAAAATCCTAAAAATGTTGTCAAAGCGGAACGGGCGTTTTATCCCAAGTGTTTTAACACTATGAGGGATGCCATAAATGAAAGGTCTCAGGTAGTACAGTAGTGAGTCAAAAAAATTGTGAAAAATACAACATTATTTTCAAAAAATTAGTTTTTCAAAATGTTTAGTAACATTTTTCAGCATTACAAATGTGAGACGGATCATATACTAAAATGAATATTCTTATACCCGAGGACTGTATCGATTAAAATTATGTTTTAGTTGACGCAACTCGAATTAGATTCAGAAAGGAATAATGACAGATGGATCTGGCCTACCTTTATCTAAGTCTTGGGTTGGACGACAATTATCACCTCCACTTGACTCGCACTTTTGTAGTGAAGAACGGAAATATCACTGCACTTCCGGGTGGTGTAGAATATCGCTTCTTTGTGGTCCGGATTTGTACGCACGGCGATAATTTCGATCCACAAAAAAAGCCGCGTCGTAATGCAATCTGTTTCCACGTCGGCGAAATCCCTAAGTAATTAGTTGGCCAGAACGGGAAAGGTGTATTAAAGTTTATTGGATGGACGGAATGCACAGAGTCTCGATTTGCCTCAACACATATATTGCATACTTTTTGCAATCCTTTTGTAATGGCACGTGTACATGAATGAGATTTGTCTCTGAAACTTATCTCGAAAGCACGTAAAGAACAATAGTTAGAAGAAAGAAAGTACAGCGTTGAGCACGGAACGAGTTATGCCTCACGTCTGTTGTATTTTATACGCAAAATGGAACTGATACATATCGAATTGTACCAACAAGTTACTGAGACGTGAGATCTAAGCCTCATCTGTGTATATGCTCGCAGTTATGATACATGTACCTTAGAAGAGGATGTGACCTCAATATGACGACTATTTTCATATGAAATAGAAGCATGTTACAATATTCTCATAGCTAAATACCCAATGATGCCGTGAGGAAAAATATCGTTACAAAAAATGGCTGAAAAGTGTAATAATTATGTAACAGTTTAGAATGAGAAAAAAGTACTTACGATTTTTGGTCGAACCGCCCTCTTGCACTGAACTTCGCGTCGAAAATCACTTCAATATCATCAACACTCATAAAAAATGTTTTACTTGGGTGTTTATTTATTAATTTTATTATACTCTAAATGACAACTAAAATAACAAATAATCTTGAATAATAATTTAAATATCTATAATAGATAACAAAATGACGTTACCACCTCAGACTATTATGCCGCAACTAGTATTTCACCAATTCTAAGACGCGGTGACCGGGTGATCAGGTAAGTTGTCGGGCAAAATTGGAAGTAACATACAAGAGACTGGAAGCTGTAGAAAAATAATAGGTCAAAAGGGAGGCCTATATTAAATACTGGACGTTGATTGGTAGAAGAAGAACTTACTTAAAAATTACCTTAATTACACAAAAATACATTTTTGTAAATTAAAAAAAATCTTATTAAAATTTGTCTACAAAGCGTTAGACACAAAGCTAGACATTTATTACAACATATATCTGAATTGACGTTACCACCTCACACCATAATTCCATAATAGATAACTGAATGGCTACTTTCACAGACTCTTAATTCATATGAGTTATAATAACCATTTACAAACATTCACAATTTCACAAATTTCTCACACTCAATCAGACTCTGCAAAAGCGGGCAACGCGATCCACGTCAGCTTCATCGGATCAGTCACATTAGATTGGTCCAGGTCAAATTACATAACCACCACAAAAAAAATCATGGTCTGCCTCACATTGGTGCCCTAAATCACAATCGTAAATTTTGAGGTAGAATAATACAGAACAACCTGCAAATGAGATGCACTTACTAATTTGAATTTGGAAAGACAAAGACGCGTAAAAAGTAAAGATGTTTCGTAAGGAAATAATTAAAGACTAACGCAGGCGAAATATTCTTACAAATTAGCAGAGAAAGTCTTCTAAAATTCACGTGCCGGACGCCAGATTAAAACCCATAAAAAATATATTATGAATAAATAAATCTAGAAATGTGTACAAATGTATGTTCTACTGTTGTCAAATCACAATTCAGATTATATCTTTACATTTTAAAAATAATTATTCTCCTTGCCTAACCATATAAAAATCAATTTTAAAATAATTATTAATCTCAAAATATAGTCTATTTTTAAATGATTATCTATCATTTTAATTTTTAATTAAATTATCACTTTTCCATGTTATAATATCTAATAATTATAAAATGTTATATTGTCAACTATTTAATAAAAAATACTACCATAAGTATGTAAGTGAATTAAAAATAATTAACAATATTTTCGAGGCATTACGACGCAACAAACTATCTAAAAAATAACATCAAAAGAGAAAATAATACGAAAAATACAAGAATATCGCGAAAATCATAATAATTGAAATAAATAAACGGTATATATTCAAAATTAAGATATTTAAATTACCGTTCAGAGTTTGGAATCTCCGGTAAGAAATTTTATGGGTTCTTTTGCCGAAGTGTTTTTAAATGAAGATAAATGGCCATTTAATACATTACTGTATTTTAATACAATATTACATTATACACATCTAATATTGAACAAAGAATATTAAAAAAAAAAATTCGACAATGACTACGCAAAAAATATTTCTAAAAAACCCGTGCGAATATTTATATTTAATTTCTCAATAGCTCGTTTGAAACAAAGCAGTTCCATTAATTGATCTTCATAAATGTCCAGCTATAAACGTATTAACTCATTTTCTACAAACATTCATTCTTCAAACATTTGCAACATGCAGATCCTACCTACTGCATAATTGTCAAACATATTCACCTTAAATTTTCCACATTCATTTGCAGTTAGGATGTGTCGTATATTATATCCTTACCAGCATTTTATATATAATATATTATCATAGTCACTGCATTATTTGCACACATTAAATAGAATAATATACAAACATAAAGACATTATTATATTAATAAAAAAATAAAATATTTTGATTACATTCCTCTTTTCCATCTAGATGTTTTAACTATTCACCGTTATATTGTAGTAACACGAGCCGAGACCGGAAGCAGTCTAAAGGAATCGAGTTAATTTTTCAAAAGGTTTTCAGTGTCTGAAAATTCAAGGCAAATTTAATAATCTAGCCAACATTTTTATAACCAATGTAAACTCTATTAATCATAAAAAATATTGCCTTTGTGAATTTGAGAAAATTTTAATATTATATTATTATACGAAATTATAAAAAATTACATTTTCAATGTTGTATTGCCGGGTCTCTCTGGGGACTCAAAATATTGACGGGTGGTATTTCATTATATTAAATATTTAACTTACTTCAAATAAATTTGCATTAAATTTAAATTTAAAAAAATATTAATTTATACAACATTTTTCTTTGTATCAAAATTATAAATCCTTATTAAAAATTAACTTCATACTAATTCCGATCTTGCATTCTGTCTTGATTATTTTACAATAATCTAAGCGATTATTGTCACAATTGGCAGATAAAAAAATTTGTCATTTTTTCGCAACAATTGAAAAGTGCCCGTAAGAAATTTTTTCACTGGTGACAATAAATTGGCTAACAAAATATGTGTATGATATTAAATTTATATTATTAATTTGATCTGCAAAATAATGACAGCGGGCGCGTATTTGAAATAGGAATCAGTTACATACATGTGTGTACAATATAATATTGCAAAGTGTTTTTACCGCGTTGCAACGACGATTGTAGCGAATTGCGTTATAACGGATCGCCGTTAGGTAACGACGCCCGTTCTCCGCGCCCGTCGAGAAGTGACTGAGCTACGGAAGGCTGTGGAGCATCGGAGCCGCCCACCCCCGCAGTTACTCTGGGGGAAGAAGGAATTTTCCAGTTCATTGGCTCTCCGTAGCAAGGGTAGCGACGACGATCAACCGATTTTTCAAATTACCATCGTTTGTTTATTTATAGATTAGGTACCAGTAGAAGTTGACGGGTTTTTACTCAAATTATTACTATGTACAAACTGACAAGTTACTAGCAATATTTGAATATGTCCAAGAACACAGAATTACTGGATTTTCACTTACAAAGGCACTGTTATTAAACAAATAATAGAATTCATTAAATATAATTTAAAAAAATAGCTTCGTCTCTATGAGATATCTATTATTTGTTTAACAAGTTACTGTTTACTGAATTGTTATCTAGTTGGTAACAAAACCATAAAAATGTAAATAAATTCTGTTACACACAAGTTAAAATATTATAATCCAAATTACAGTGCTGGGAAATTTTTTAGAATCACTTTTAAAAAAATTGCTTCCGGCACTGGTTACAAGAATTTAATGTGGTACGATTTATTTGTGTTTTTACTTATATTTCTACAGGTCCAACATTAATTAATTTTATAAGTTTGAACAGCTGCCTTTTTAAAACAAAACGGCGAATCAAGCTGGTTTATGAACGTAGCAAAAAAATTTACCAGTTTAATTTTTTGGAAGAGTTTTATCGAAAGATTTGTGAGTTATCATGTCCATAAAATCCGTTATAATATCACATATTTATGCATGCAAAAAGTCGTAAAACATCAAAAATGATTACTATTTTCGAACTAACTTAACAGTAACACTCTGGTATCGTTTTCATACGACGAGGCTTAAACCCTTGACTCCTCGATCACTATGAGTTTTACCATTAGAACGATATGCTGACCGAACTAGGTAGGCACCTGCATTTTGGCAGTTTCCAAATTGTACCAAATTATTGATGGAATTTACATAAATCTCTCACAGTTCAAATTATATATCCCGTGCATATGTATAGACATATCATACTCTTAAGGAAATACCTTGTCAGTGACATGTATTACCGTGCCGAAACGTCGGCCAACTCCTCAAGCAATTATAAAAACGCAAATTTAGACGAGATTTAATAAATAAATTTATTAATGTACTTAACAAGTTATCACTTTTTTAAGGGGCTCCCATACTTCTGCATACCACTGTAAATATTAACATACAAATATGCATTTTTTAAACACTTACAACAATATATAATACAAGATCGGCTATATTTTCATTTCGTTTGTTCAAATATATGTTTTTATATTCTTGGTATGGTAATTAAAACACATTAGATAAATCACTTGGAAAGAAACCTATGTCTTTACGAAACAATCTTCATATTTTGAAAATATTATTAAATTATTTCCTTTCTTTGTTGTAAATATTTTACCGTTTTCCTTTTTATATGTTCACTCTATATTGGCGTTTGCGGTTGTAGATACTTTGGTCAAACGCAGGGTCATCAAGCAGCCCTCATTATTCCCGTATTATATACGTGATCCATCAGCCCTTGCGGCAACCGCCTTTCCGACGTTTCATCCCCGACAGTATGGACCGCAACATTCATAGAGTCGGGGATGAATATTTTCCTAGAGCTAAACCGATAGCGAACGGAAGCGTCTATAATCTAAAACCGCCGATATCCAAACACGCTACACATTTCACTCAACCGCAATCATTCAATGTTGTAATGAATGTGTTTAGTTGGTAAGCTTGTTTATTTTGGATCATGTTTGCTGTTTTAAATGGATCCAGAAGGAATATTATATGGAAACTGTGTGAAAGTCTGTCAATAATAAACGTGCTGTTACATGTCTCGAATACATCGCACACCACGTGACGTAAGTAAAAAAAAATTACAGGACAGGAAAAACAAAATTTAATCATTTTTAAAGTTTAATAACGATATTTATATATATATATTTTCCATTAAATATAATAAAAAATAGCTTTGTCTCTATGAGACATCTGATATACGTTTGATACAGTAATTGGCTGTTCAAAGATTATTTAAACTTTGAATCTATATATTTTGTCTAAAAATTGACTACACCAATGTTTGATTTCATTTTTGGTTATATTCTTATGCAATATGTATAAACAAATCTACAATATTTTTTTATGAATAGTAATGAAATCACGATTTGTATGAATAAGGAGAGAAAATTTAGTTATTGGCCAGTAACAATAAGGAGCCAATAACTGAATTTTTTGTAAGACTATTAAAGGATGGCAGAATATATTAATGTGGGATATAATAACAAATAAAGAATAAAACTCTTATTTTTGAGATTTGTCAATAGTTTCAATAGTTCTATCAACCACCCTGTCCAGTTTTAGTATTATCACAATTATTGATATTTTATTCAGATATTAATATATTATAATATTATGTTAGATAAATATTTAATTTCGCTTTAATTCTCAAAATATATAGTTGTGTACAGTGTATAGTTTATTTCATTGTACTGACTGCACGCGCCCGGGATTCATTCTAGGATTTTCAGAAACAACCTCGGGATTATAAAATGTTTATTTAATCGTTAATTAAAAATAAATATAATTTTTGTAAGTTTAATATGTAAAGAATATTTAAACAAAAAATAACATAGATAAAAATGCAAAAGTGACAAATGACAGTTTTAAAGTGAAGAAATTTTATCAGTATGAACCAGTAAACTACCCGTTACTACGTAATAAAGAAAACTGTAGTAAATATATCATCATTATTAAGGGAACACAATATTATTGTAAAGTTGTAATTATTCAGAACATAGCTCTGTGATATTTTAAATACTAATTAAATGTATTAATTAGAAAGATATACATATAAAATCAATTTTATCGAAAAATATTGTTGTTGCGCTACCGAGGTTCGAATCTGAATCTCTTTTGCAATCCGGGGAAGGTGCATTACCAACTATGCTACAGCGACAGTATTTTTGACGACAAATTTTCTAACCCACATGTTATACTTTTTCAAATTCAAAAATACTATCGCTATAGCATAGTTGGTAATGCACCTTACCCGGATTGGAAAAGAGATCCAAGTTCGAATCCCAGTAGCACAACAATATTTTTCGATAATATTAATATATATTTATAATTAATACATTTAAATAGTATTTAAAATATCATAAAATATCAATGTTCCGAATAATTACAACTTCACAATAAGAATGTATCTTTCTTAATAAAAATGTTTGGATCATATTCTTCGGCCCAATAAATTCATAATCACAGTGATACAAAGAAAAATAGAAGAAGAATGAAATAATTTCTGAAATGGAGAAAAAGTAGAAGCTACCGAGATGTAAAAGTATGTACCTGGTATATAGTAAAGATCGATGGAGAAAGACATAACAATAAGGGATTGTCCCCTAAAAATATAATATATTTTTTCGTATAAGCTTCTCTGTTTTAATAAAAAAATTTAAAAAAACAGCTTTACGTGACCTCCTCACACACCACGTGGGTGTTTTGTACCATTCAACACTCGCCTGCCCCTCGTCGAGATGACACATTCCGGGGCCCTCCAAGACGTTTTTCCAAGTCACGTACAACTCACGAACACGAAATATGTATCAAGTCAAGATGCGAACACCATTCGGCTGAACATGCTTCGGAAACATCAACATTGTGTCTTCAGATCCAATATGCCACACCACCATGAAAAAATGCCTCACTTGGTCCAAAGAGCCATAGAGATATCTGTGTTGGGAATTTCACTGCGTGAACGAAAGCCAAAAGATTGAATGTGATCCGCTCCAGACAGACACTAGGCAGCTAGGCTGAAATGGCAGTGGACGAGATATCTGATGAGACGACGGTCACAGTAGATGACCGAGTGGAAACATTGAATCTGAAAGCAAAACATTTTCTTTCAACTTTATCAAGGATTGCACTTCACATAGTAATTAACAGTGTTTAATAAACAAATATATATATATATATAGGTCCCTCTCAAAGTATTAGAGTTAGGATCTATTTTTGGAGAGGCAATCGATAAAAAAATATATAATTTTAGTAATATGCAATACTCAATTAACTAATATAAAAATTGTAAAAAATTTCAAAATAATAAAAAAATAAAAATTCTGTTTATCTTTCAACATATTTGATTAATTTCATTTGTATCATAAATACCACAGAACTTTTAACCATTTAGTTATTTTGTCATTACCATAGTTTCGAGGTAATGATTACATTGTAAAGGATTAATAATTAATAATGAGAAAACATTAATTAATAATATCACCTAAGGAGAGAATGGTAAGATAGATATATGACGCAAGTGTTAACAGCACCAGAAATAGAAGGCGTCCGCGGAAGACTTGGCACGACCAGGTAAACTAGATAATGGAGGATGGTTCTGTCAGAAGCCTCAACTATCGGTGAGCTTGTATGAATGTGGATGAGGCGCGAATTGTGTGTCAGGACAGAGGAGTGTGGCGCTCTATCCTCTCTACCTACCCCCGCGGGGAAACGGTGTGGTTGTAAGTAAGTACTAGTCTTAATTAATACTTCACCCTTATTGCCCATATTCCCATTAATGACTGAAGTCCTCTTCCACGCCCCGCCCCTCTATCCGAACAGGTCGGCACCAAACTGTACTCCGATTAGTTATCACCTGATGATAGTGTATATCATAGCAGTGATAAAATGATTAAATGTTTAGTTTTATTAAACAATTTTAATAAATTTAAAATAGGCTAATCTAACTATATAAAGAAAACTGGCAGAGTTGTAAGCAAAACACAGTGTAGAAAATTAGCAACAATAATCTACAGTGAGGGAAAATGGTTTTTTTTTGCATTATAAGTAGATATGAATAATCTCCCGTCTGATGGACCAATTTTTTTTCCAGATTTTCCAAACTCCTGATGGTTTATTCTGCTCCGCAATCCCCCGAGGCTTAGACCGGATTTATTCCTACCTTTATATCCCCGGTGATTCCGCGTATTCATTTGTTGAATAAACACAACGCACTGAAACTTCGCCTAACCCTTTGACACCAGAAATATTGGGAAAGCAAATATTTTTTATCGAATTATAATCAATGTATATACATATAATATTATTGTCTACTGTACGTACATCAATTCTCAAAGTATATCATTTTATTTGTCACAAAAAAATCGGGAATATATATTTTTACAGAACTTTATTTTCAGTTTCAATTTTTTCATCTATCAATTTCAATGAGGCGTTAAAATATCCGAATATAAATATTGTCGGAGCTTCTCATTTTTACAAGCTTGTTATAAAGTTCACCAGTTGCAACTATTTTTATAACAAAATCAAATATTAATTCTCATATAATGAATGTGCAGTCAGATAGGAAGAGATCCTGGTTCAAATCCCTGTGGCAGCTTTAAATATTTTTTCGATAAACTGAGTTTATCTGTATGTATATCTTTCTAATTGATGCATTTAATTTGTTATTAGAAAAATATACATGTAAAATCAATTTTATCGAAAAATATTATTGTTGCGCTACCGGGATTCGAAACTGGATCTCATTCCAAATCGGGTAAGATGCATTTTCCAACTATGCTACAACTACAAATTTTTAAATCTACATCACTTTTTCAAATTAATACATCTATCGTTCCATTATTTGAAAGCCATCTACTTTGTTTTTACGGAATCTCAAATACCTTTGAGTAAACCGATTGCAGACGCCATCTAATTCGTATTAAAATAATTTAACTATTTATCGTGATGTCACAAGAATGACAAAACCGCATTGTTTAACGTTTAAAATAAGAAAAGAATAATAACAAAGTTTGTGGTGACATAATTTACATAAATATGTAAATATTGGTATCAAAAGCATAACAAAATGTAAAATATGTATATTTTGTATAACAATTCTATTTTGAGAGATAATATTGCATTTACAGAACATATTTACGTGCTTACTGGTCAAGTCGTCCGTTTTGTAAACAATGGTCGGAGATTCGATATCACCTAGCGGTCATCCAAGCCATAAATAAGTCACAACATATAGACACTTAGCCTAGCCTATTTTAGAAAATTCAAAATATTTATAAATATATTCAATTTCTAATTCTTTCAAGATGACTTGTATGCATATTTCTTGGAACGATAATAATTTGTAAAGAATCGTGGAGAACAAAGCGAGCTGGTGCCTTGAATGCATAGATTACCTATGGGTTCAGTCTTTGGTACCAACTCTGACATATGAAAGAAAAGTGACATGTTAGGAAAATGAAAATATTTTTTTCCTTTATTTATTTGGATTTCTTATAATTTTCTTATATCAATAAATTCAGATAAATGTGATAATATTAATAACCATTTTTTTAAAGCGATATAATGTATATATTATATAGGTATGTTGTGTATATGAATTTATTAAAAAATGATCATACTTTTGATAAAAAAAGGGTTTACATTTTTTACATGTAAAGAATGTTAGTCTAAAATTTAATAAACAAATATCAGATATCTTATAGAGACAGCTATTTTTTATTATATTTAATGACAATATATGAAAGTGTGAGGCAAGCACAGGGCTTACGACCTGTCTTCGGCTGGCTTAAGTGATCACTGTATATATATAACATTATATGTATAAAGTTCACCAATTCTCACCCCTCAATCTCCACATTTATCAAATTTCTGTAAGTTGTATATATCGTACACCTAGATCAAAACTAAGACAACTCCAAACGTCATTTTTCAGTAGACAAAAAAATAAAATCATTTTTCTCCATTTTTTGTTACTAAATAAAATGTTAAATGTTTAATGAAACTAAATAACATTTTAGGTCATAAATGTATCCTAAAATGGCACTATTCGAGAACTGGGGCTAAGTTAGTTGCGTATAAGTATCCGAATACGATAATAACTCAAAATTTATGGTTTTTTGAGTTATCTTAGTTTTGATCTAGGTGTGCGATATGTTAGTATGTGGACTCACTTCGAGTACCACTGCACCATCGCCATCTATGAAACAAATTTAATAATTCATTTTTTCCCTTTTTTTAAACAGCATATGTCATCACTATGAAAATGTGATTTTTTTAAAATTATTTTAAAGCAATATTCTTTATCTGTATAATGTTTTTTAACATATTATACTATAATACGCCTGAAAATCAATATTTTATATATTTTCTTATTTTGACCAGTATATTATATTATCAATATTTGAATATGTCCAAGAGCACACAATTACTGGATTTTTTACCTGCAAAGGTACTGTTATTAAACAAATATCAGATATCTCATAGAGACAGAGTTATTTTTTATATTTTCCATTAAATATATATATTGCTAACAAAATTAAATAGTTTATTAGAATCGTTAAAAATAAGTAAAGCATGTAAAATTAATTAGAATATCACAAGTCATATCCTAAAAAAATTGATATAATCGGATCATCGAGTCGTTTTCCACATCTAGATTTATTTATAATATTTTTAAAACTAATTTTCTAATATGAATTATAAACTGAATTTTCAAAACAAACGAATATTTTGACATATGGTTTTAGTTTTTTATCATCCTGGTGAATAAAAATGATTTTTTCGAAACCGGGCGGTATATATGTATAATATATAAAACTCGCGATGGTTGAATAGAAAAATGCTGTAATTTTTTTCATTGCTCCCAAAATCTTCGGCAGCATTGATTCTTATTTTTGTAATAAAAAAATAATGTAAAAAAGAAATTATTGTGTGATAAATAAGGCATGTTCAATTATGTATTATTTTAAAATAGAAGATTAGATGAAAAGGGAAATTGAAATGAGGGGAGAACAAGAAAGCGTTTTTTCCGCGTGTTGACTATGCATGTAACTGAAGAATGTGATAGAAAATGATTAATGTGTAAAAGTAAAAAAAGAGAGACATTATATGTATTAGACATATCCGGACAAGGCTCGATAAAATGTGCTACCTCTCGTATTACCCACAATCATGTCGGCTTGAACTCCGCTGACCTAAATTGTTTCCAAACAATGTGGTACATAATAAATCCATACATATTTAGGCCATCAATTCTTTTTAGAGAAATTCAATACTTTGTGTCTTATTTAATATTTATGGGAGGTCGCCCGAATAACGACAGAGGCGACATGTGTGTCGGCGCCGCGGGAGCGCTCGGCGGAGTGGGGCTCAGACCGCCGCGAGACTCGGGCCGCGTAAGCGAGAGTACTCGGGTATGGAAACTAAAATATATATCGCGTCAATGTGGAATATAATATTTCAAATTATTCTAGACTATTCAAGATATCTTAGGGAAGTGTAACAGTAGCAATATTAATGAACCGAGTGAGAAGTACCTCAATACCTCGCCTATCCATTCGAGTGCCATCTAGGTCAACTAGAACTAATCTCACATTCAACCTTCCACATTGTAACTGCAATGCCAAACAGAACTCATTTTTCTACCGAGCTTCCGTTTACTTCAACTCACAATAAATTAATTATCTTACGATTATTTCCTATCTCATTTCATTTCTCCCCCTTCCCTTGGAAAATTATCTTCTTTTTAACTTTTATCTCCTCTTTTTATTTTCTATTTTTTCTCTCCTTTCTCTTATTTTTACAGGAATTCTTGCAATAGAAGATTTCACTATTTTTATCGTTCTCTATGCACCGTGAAATTAATTTCTTATTACAAAAGTCTTAATAAGCTATTGTATCAATTAAATAAGTATTATTCAAATTATTGTCTTACACAGTATCTAGTATATTGTTATTACTGAAAAAACGCATAATTGGTTCGATCTTTGTTACAATTTTTATTTAATATATTTGTATTTAATTAAGTATTTATTGTAAATTTTTCCTGTCTCAGTACACAGTTTTCTAACAAGACAGACAAGTAAAACTAAAACCTAATTAAATGTAAAAAAATTATAGCATTGAAACTATATATAATATATAAAGAAGAGTGTCTGTGAGTAGGTTTATTTTTTTTATTATACAAATCTACAGTTTTATTCCTAGCTTAATGAAATTTTGTACACATGACCTTGAAAACAAGAGGAAGGTCATTGTCTACATGAGATTTCAAAAAATCATCTCAATACCCATTTCCCACCACTTAAAGCAGAATTTTGGTACTTGATGAAATTTTACACACTTGACGGACGTTCAAAATAGGAGGAAAATGACTATCTACATAAGATTTCTAAATAAAAACTACCCCATTTCCCTAAATGATGCCTCTTTACTCTGCGTAAATCCCAGGTAACGCCGGGTACTTCAGCTAGTAAATAAATAAATAAACAAAGTAAAAAACATTTTATGCGCATCATTTTGGTATCAAGGTACGATAATTTTATATTCCGTATATATTTAGCACCATTGCCTTTTAAACATAGCAAAATACTTCGTAATTATGAAACAAACCGATCACAAAACGGCAACGTGATGTTTTGATCGATAATATTAAACACAACCGACAAACACATCTGACACGAGAATTTTGAATGCAGAACACGGTGACATTTATGTCATTGTGTGTGTCAAGAATAAAATAAACATTCCAAAATCGCGTAAATCAAAACCTGACTCGAATTCTACGCACAAAAATATATTTTAGAAAAACCGAGCTCTTCACCTTTTTCCCATACGAAATTGTATTTTTACGGTTTAGGTACTCGTATATGAGATTCACCAGAGCAGCTGATGCTAGATATTATATTGTTTTCTTGTCCGTAGTAGGGCAACCCTTTACATGAGGAGATCAAGTCGTTTGTGTCGCGTGCAGGAGAAGACTCCATGAAATATGGAAGGCGGTGTTATTTGGCTAACCATAATAACACAATATATCGCAGACAAAGAAAAGTCCAGTTTTATGCCTGACGCTTTCTTTTTGTTGGCAAATTTTAAAGTAAATTGACACATTACATCGCAGTGAAATGTCAATTTGTTGTGAAATACTAATTAGGTAGATGATACATTTTTAAAGAAGACAAACATTTATGTCAAAAATTAAAAAAATTAAATGTATTCCAGAAATTTATATCTCCACATTATTAGAAGCTTTTTACCTATCACGAACTGAAGTTTTAATATACATATATTGTATACCCTGTATAACTAATTTTGATGTAATTATATCACATTTTACGAAATGTTCTCATTTTTGTTGGGCCATCCTGTATATATTTGTATTTCAAGTACCGTACTTATCGAATATTTTAATAAACAATTTATTTTATTTATTTATTGGTAACTTTATAATGCATATGTAAAAATGTGTTTGAACTGTACCCGTCTCACTAGATAAATTCTGTGTTGAGACAGGCATAGTTTACAAGCAATGGTACTAATAAATTAGTATTATAAGTATAAAAAACAATTATGAAGTGGACTTTCAAATAAATTATTTTGAAGAAATTTATGACAAAAATTATTAAAGGTTTGAATCAATATGTTTGGGTGAGTGCACCAATACTAGCTCTACCCGTATTACGAATCCAAGTTTTTATATTCAGTTTCATGTTATTGGAACAATTCAATTGGGATAAATCTTTTAGCATCGTATTAAATAGTTTAGGCCCAAAATATTTGTAGTTGACCATATGTTGTATGTGCTCTCGGGGCTTGTAGGTTATGTGTATTTGACAGTGTGGTAATTATATTTTGAGTTGTTTTAAAATGTATTTGTTTGTGTTTATACTTATATATTTGTCTTATATATTCTAAATTAGTTATTTTTCTTCTTCTGCCGATCTGTATCCAGTGTTGAATGTAACTTGTCTCATTTCATCGCGAATGCCTAGTTGTTCATGTATGATTATTATGTTATATTTGAGGGTTTATTTAAAGTGCGAAATATAAAATGAGCTAAGATAAACAAAGGAGAAAAATTTGAACTGCCTGGTTTTCTAGAGCTTTCCAATGTGAAATACTGCAAATAGTATTTTATTTGCATATTTTATAAGTTTGTAACTATTGTTGACACAACACACTGAAGATGAAGCCTCTAAATAATTTATTAACGTAGAATTATTCTAACCTTTCACGTAGTAAGAAATACGTGAAATATAGTCTCTGGATAATTTATGTGCATACATTTCTAGGGTAAGAGTAAGCAATGAAACGACACATTTAAAATCTATGATATATATTATACGTACGAGTATACGATCTACGATGTCTAAGTTCCGGTTATGTGATCAGTAGTAACTTTTTACTATAGTAAATTTATTTGCGAAAACGGGTTGTTTGTTCGTTAGTAAAAAATATTTACTTCTCGAAAGTATATCCCCTAGTAAACTCATTTTATTCTGCGATATCCGATAGTAAAAACGAGAATCGATAGTTAAATATGGCGGAATTTTCACAGGTATATTTCGAAAGTCATCTGACACATTGAAAGTTGTAGTACGACAATTAATCATTCAATATTCCGCTATTTTAGTGATGAGAGTTAGTCCGATGATGATCTCGTCGTTGTTTAATACATAATACGAAAAAAAGTGACAGATTTCGAATGGCTAGGCGAAAAAAATCCATAGATAATGCATAGAATAAAGCATATTTCATGATTATTTGTCGCGCTTTTAGACATATCCATCTATGATTTGACAGTAGTGAATTTAATGTATCAACAACCCGCAAAGGATTTTCACTACGGACGTTAGTAAAAAGTTACTATTGATCACACAACCGACCCTAAGGGTATATAATATGTATATATAGTACATAGTGTCTACAGTGGCTCAGATAATTTTTTTTTTTTTTCTACGATGTGTATTATACGAGGGCGAGTCAAAAATTATCTACACTTTCGCTGTAGCACACCTTCAAGGTTGTCTGAAGGCAGCTGCGCAAGCGTGCATGGAGTTGGTACGACTGGACCACAAAGGCAATGAAAGGTGCTCTATTGTGTCTGCGGTCATAGACCTTCGAGTCTCATGAGGCCGCTAAAGAAAGAAAGAAGACGTCTACAAAAAGTAATAAAAAGTCTAGAACGTAAATAGCGTATGAATAGTTTAATACATAAATTGTGCCTTATAGGTATTTTGAGTCTTCGAATAAAGTAGAGTATGAACGGTTTACCGTAATATTAAGTGTGTATTATCAATACGGTGAGTCTCATCTGTGTCGGTCCCTCATGACAGGATCGCGATCTCCGTGAACTTTCACTCTCTTGACTATGATCCTCTCCTTTCCCAGCATCCTGCAGATCTTAGGGCTGGGCCACTTGGTCGATCCAACAAATGGGGGGTCTTCTTACTCTCCGTCCTTCGATGTGACCCACCACAACAAAAAATTGAAGGATTCATTTCAAGCGAATGGTTGAGAGACTCTCCTTGATGTTCAGCTCCTGCAGAGTGGATACATCTGTGCGTCTCGCTATTTACGGTAGTATTCAGCACTGGCCAGTCATCTCAAAGAAGACTCTCGTATACCTTCAAGGTCCATAGTATACTATAAGTATAGAATACATCAGAGACCATACAAGTCTGATCTTGACCATTTTGAATATACCTCAGTCTTTCATAATTTTGTCAAGTCTAGAAATGGTTGGTCTACAATGTACATATACAGGGTGGCCCAAAAAAAATGACAACATTTCGTAAAACGTGATATAATTACAACAAAATTAGTGCAAAAATTATGCTTTGTACACAGCCCTGCGGAACCAAATTAATTGAATTACATTTTACGTGAAGATTTATTCAATTTTCCAAAACTAATAGCGCACAATGGTGGTTTAATAAAAATATTTTAACATTGGTCGTCGTACTGAGGGGGATTTTGTATTCATTATTTCAAATTAGTAAAAAATAATAAAAATACTGCTACTAAACTGATAATAAACCAATTTAAAATATATCACTTATACAGTACTACGAAAAATGACTAATATAATCACAAGAAAACTGTTTTCAAATTGAAATCAGCAAAAATTAATACACCATAATACTCCAAACATGATTGAAGTTCGCAGGGAATATTGAAAATGCTTCATAATACAGGTGGCCCAAAAAAAGTGAGAGCATTTCGTAAAATGTGATATAATTACATCAAAATTAGTTTATCTATATCGATGATAGCTTAAATAGTTTATTACTTTACTTACTTACCTATATTACGTTTTATTTCGACAATTTCCTGTCGCCATCTTTGATTATTAATTTTCCCATTGTTTTTTTCAAATAGTCGCCCAGAATTACAAAAATCACTGCAGAAGACCGTATAGAAAGATAGACCAGTGCTAGGAAAATGATCAAAGAATTTCAAAACAAAGCCTGGAGTATAACCAGACATTACAGCATAATTGGACATTACTGCAGGACGGAGCTCCATCTCACACAGCCAGAAATACAAGATATATTGTGCAAAAAAAATTACATTAAGAATTATAATTAATTATATTATGTTTTGAAATAACTCGTGTGTCACGAGTTGTTCTCACTTTTTTTGGGCCACATATACAATTAAATAATCTATAATATGGACCGTGAATGTATATTTACGTAATTATTATAATTAGCGCCATCTGTATACCAGTAGATACTTTAATGGCTTAGTTCTAAAAACTACCACGATAATTCACAGCTGTAACCATAGTGCTAGTAGCTACAATCGACGCATTGTAGCTATTCACATTAGAATGTTATATTTTAACTTAATAAGTACATATTATTGGTATACTAGGTCTATGATGCACATAAAGCATTTTGGATATACCATAAAAGTAGAAAATGAACTGACATGAACATTTTTCGAAAACAGTTTGTAATACACTTTTAAAGAGAAAATTCTTATCGAAACTTTGATACAAATATGACAATTTTGACCAAAATATCAGACAATACCTTGTCGTTCCCAAGGTCACGATGTATCATCGTTGGGAGAACGCACTGGTTAAAGATTTGGTATTTTCTTCTTCTTCTTCTTTCAAATAGGCAATCCACCCTTCAAGAGTGATTTGTGCCACTAATCAAGTTAAATATTTATTTTATTGATAAAAGTACAATCATATTATAGAATAGAAAATATTATACAAGTCAATACCATTGTCGTTCAAAAAATTTGCTGTTATATAGATTACATGTGGCGAGTTAAGGGAAAGAAGATGACACGAGTTAACCGGGAGTTGAAAATTACCATTGACGAGATTACTGTAAAAAAAACCTGTGATTCGCAATAGACAGGCAAAAAAGATGTGGTCAAGGGTTTCCTCCTCGGCACCACACTCACACATCGGGGAATCTATTAAGTTCAATCTGAATAAATGTGAGGCTACCTGGCATTGACCAATTCTCATTATAGAAATATTTGATACTGTTATTTTGGAGACTTTCCTTTTGAAGAACCAGTTGAGATTTTGTATCATTAGCCAGCAATATTAAACAGCCTGATACGTACGTATTGCATCATTTCGAGCTGGCTTACTGCTCATACTTCGTATTAGAGATAGAAGTTTCGTATTTACGTAACAAGAGAGAAGGTATTTACAAAATAATGCTTATCACAGTAACTACGACGTAAATATACAGCGCTTATAAAGTATTCATATATACTCGGTCTACGCGGCCTGTTGATGAGGGTCTACGATGCGTAGAGAATGCTACGGGCGGCGTACCAAGGACCAAGGATATACGTATTTTATATTGTGTTATCCCAAACTGGAGACTCCAACTATCGCCAAGATACGATCTCATATAGAATATGTTAAGATGCTGTATAGCATACGAGAGAAGAGGAAAACAGGAGGGCATATAGACCTTATATTTGGCCACATTCATTCTACGTCCCAAACTACACAATTACACAACCGGAATAAAATTATTTTAAATAAGATAATAGATTCAAAATTATTCAACCGACGAACGGTAGTGACATTTGACGTTTGATGTACCTGACGAGCGTGAAGTAAGTCGCGAGTAGGTTTATTTTATTTCGTACTCTCGACTTATTTCAATTCTCGGGACTCGAGCGTCAAAATGTTCAAGTCTCGGGAATTCCCGGGAATTCATATGTATGATTGTACAGTAGCTATTAGAGATATTATCAGTATTAAACAAAATTAAACAACTAGACAAAATACTTTGTTTAAACCACTATTTATTGATACATGTTTCGATACCTATGGTATCTTCTTCAGGAAACAATGTGTACAGAAATTAACAAAATACAAGCATAGATAAAAACAAAACTATAAAGTGGTGAATAAGTAAGAACTAATATGAAAACACATTTAAAAGGTTAATAATCAATAAATAGTGTTTTAAATAAAGTATTTTGTCCAATTGTTTATATAAAATGAGGCCATAAAGTTATTTTGTTAATATTGAAGAAGCAAATAAAAATTATTTGATTAAATAATTATTAGTAGTATTTCTTTAATGAAATTTGGCTTACATTTATAAATAGATAACAAAAAACAAATACATCTATAAAAATTAAAAAACAAAAAAAAAATTGATGAAGAAACACATTGGATGACAATAACGTAGGTATATAGTTGGGCAAAATCACTGATAAACTAAAGTACTTTAATAATATTTATCAAATAATTTCACCCTTTTGTTTCGTCAAAAGATGACATGACTTTATATTAAATATTTACATCACATTTTATAAGGAAACATAATCCCCTGTTTGCCAAACCAACAAAACTATTCCCTACATAATCTTTATAGCTGACCATGTATTTCGCTTTGTTAGTAGTTAGAAGGTACAAGAATTGACACACGTGCACCGCTCGCCGCTAGGTCGCTACCTGCTGTACTGCAATGGTTATCAACTAAAATGTGTTTTTGATTAAATTTTTAATTAAATTTGTATAACTTAAATTAAACTTAGATTAAATTTTCAATTTTAATTAAATTTGTTTAAGATGTATAATATTAAGAAAAATCAGAGTCTCGAGTCTCGGGTTATATTTTTTAAGTCGTTTGATTCGTTTAAGTTTTTATGTTAAGAGATTCCCAGAAAATTGTCAGGTTATCTTAACACGCATACATACTAGTCGCGTAACGTATGAGATATGGTATGTACACAGGGACCACAAAAGCTGTAAGTTATCTTCAACTAATCTCATAGTTCTCCAAGTTGGAATTCATGCCGGTAGCAACTAAATATTTTTTCGATAGATAGTTTTTTTCTGTATATCTTTCTAGTTGATTCATTTAATTTGTATTAATTATGTAATCGTCTGGCACTTAAATGGATTTGAAAAAATGTTTTAAATAAATACCAGATGTACCATTTTGTATAAGAATAAATTGTGCTTTGCGCATGACAACCTAGGTAGGCACCTACTTACCGTGTGTTCGATAATAAATTAATTCGATACTAGAAGGAAGGTGTAACCTACCGGTGTAAATTTGAACATATTTGTTTACTGTCATTGATTACGGGCTTTTGCCTTAATAATATAATTAAGCTGTGTCCATGCCAGCAAAGCAAACAAATTTAATTAGTTATATTTATTTAATTTCGTATTTTTAATTATAAAGATAGTAAAGATCTGATTTACTGATTATCTTACGTTATCAAGTTTTTTAGACAGAGTTCTAGATAGAGAGGCCCTGACGCTGAGATGCACATTAGGCAAAGGCTCCAAATGGGCCGTGAAGCCGTGTAGCAATAGATTAAATATTTGTTTAAATACTAATTAATTGTATTAATTAGAAAGATATACATACATAATCAATTTTATCGTAAAATATATTGTTGTTGCTACCAAGATTAGAACCTGAAGCTCTTTCCAATCCGGGGATGGTGCATTATCCAACTATGCTACAGCAGACAGTACCTTTGTCGACAAATTTTCGAACCTGTATTTTACATTTTTTAAATTAATACATCTACCGTTCCATTATTTGAAAGCCATCTACTTTGTTTTTACGAAATCTCAAATACCTTTGAGTAAACCGATAGCAGACGCCAGAATTAACAATTCATTTTTATTAAATTTTGGACACATTGATACAACTTATATATTATTAAGGAGAACACATTCTTATTGTGAAGTTGTAATTATTCAGAACTTAGGTCTGTGATATTTTAAATACTAATTAAATGTATTAATTCGAAAAATATTTTTTTGTTGCTACCGGGATTCAAACCTGGATCTATTTCCAATCCCGATAGCAATCACAATATATTTTTTAATCAAATTGATTATACATGCATATTATCTTTCTAATTAATACATTTAAAAAAATATAACAGACCTATGTTCTGAATAATTACAACTTTACAATAATAATGTGTTTTCCTCAATGATTAAATATTGATACAATGCAGTACATATTAACATTAAGTATTATTTTTTTTTTGAAAACGTAGCGTTTTTCGAACGGAGAACAATAATAATAAAAATATATCTTTTGAATAAATCTATCCAAGTAATCAACCATAAAAACTTCATTATTAACATTAATTATAATAATGGCGCACGTGTGCAAAATAAACCCTACCAATTTGGACCTTAATTTATTTTGTTATGCTTTAATGACACGCTTATATGTGGTTGATAGGGGTTAATCTTCTGTACTTTACATTATTCTTGACCTCTGTTAATTTTGACCTCTACGTAATTTGTTATCACAAGCGTGAAAGTAAAAAATGTTTTTTTTATTTTGTAATATATGTTGCAATAAAAATTTAAAAAACGACATTAATTAAAAATATAAAAGTACAGTTAGTATAGTATGATATTATATACAGTTTTCAACTGACGTTCAAGTTTATAGCGTTTACATTTTTTTTAAATTTAAACTAATTAATATTATATTTATAATTCATATTTGTACTTAATGTTCATTTAAATGTAGATAAATATTTAAACACCTACCACAAATTATCAGAGCGGTATTTTATACAAATAATAATATTGGAAAATTACTCATATTCTTATTGTAAAGTTGTAATAAATTCATTAATTTTGCTGTGATATTTTTAATACAAATTATATGTATTAATTAGAAAAATATACATATAAAATCAATTTATAGAAACCCGGCTAGGGAGAGATCCAGGTTCGAATCTCGGTAGCAACAATAATATTTTTTCGATAAATTGATTTTATATGTATACTTTCTAATTAATACATTTAATTTATATTCAAAATTACTCAAATATGATATATTTAATAACACCGATGTTTATTAACTTGGCTGTAAAGATTGTCCTGCTTTCTATATTGGCAAAACAGGTGGAAATTTTAACATAAGAGTTAAAGTGCATTTAAGATGTTTAAATAGTAATAGTTTTTCGGAATTGTCCAATCATTTATAAAAAAAATTATCATACTTCTGATAAAAAATTGAGATTGTCTGTTTTACATTTAAACAATATTGGTCTTAAATTGAATAATTTAAAATCCTTAGAAATAAATAAATGGTGTAAAATTTACTAAAATATTTTAAATAATCAAATAAATTTAACCCTATTCCTATCCTATTCTAATAAAATTTCCTAAAATATTTTTCTAATAATTTTATATCATTAAGTCATTTTCTATATTTTTCATCATCGTAACAATTTAAGTTAGGTACTAGATATATTTTTAAATTGACTTTTTAAAAAACATTAGAATAACGTGGGATATATGGTTTTGGTTAGATAATTTGACATCCTGACGAAGGAAATGGTATTTTCGGAAACCGGTTTTTGTATTAACTAATTGGATTAGTAAGATTAAGAGAATAGGGCGGGTGTGGAGTAATCTCCAAATCGAACTCTGAAATAACTGATTTTATAATGTGAGCAATGCACGGAAGGGCATTATTTTACTGAAAAATCACTCGATGCCGTCTTCTCGACCGTTTTTCTTGAATTACGACCTCAAGACGACGGAGCTGTTGGCAAT
Organism: Eubasilissa splendida; assembly: GCA_031772225.1. Lineage (NCBI taxonomy): Eukaryota > Metazoa > Arthropoda > Insecta > Trichoptera > Phryganeidae > Eubasilissa > Eubasilissa splendida. Next base: position 15,328,468 of record CM062865.1, on the reverse strand, counting down.
AAATCTCAGTGATGGTTAGTCCTCGGAAGTATTAGTAACAATATTCAATACATGCCTAAACTCATCGGTTAAACTCAAACAAACGAATATGTCGGAGATGTTCCTTTTTTGCACTTTATACTCTTAAGCTAATAATTAACACAAATTTTGTACAAATTAAAAAATTAAAGACGTACTCAAAATAAATTCTTTCTAATGTTTGTGCAAAATACTTTAACCAATATTAATTTATACTTTGCTCTCGCGTAATACATAATGAATGACAGACATCACACTAAATAAGTAGGTTCTTGCATACTTTATATAGGTATAACTAATGAAGTTTATAGACAGAAAAATAGTAATGTGTAAAGAAAACGATAAACAATAACATGTAAACGAACAGTGCCAAATTAATTTAGAATGCTGTCATAAAAGAAAAAAAATACGAATTAGAATTTTATTATGTTTCATCAGAGTTCGTGCATCAGCTTACTGCAATATACAAATTCCTGCTTGCTAATATAAGCTTTCAAATAACATTCTCAAGAAACATCAACAGCATTAATTATGCTTACATAATGGGGCAACACTCGGCTAGAAAACATAAGCGAAGTAAAAAAAAGATCATAAACTTACTTAAAAAAACACATTAACTAAATTATTTTCAAAGCCTTACTGTAATACAACCTACTAGGTTTCATACTACATCTGCAACCTTTGGCAGATTACAAACAAATACAAAAAGTTTTCATCTTTTAACTCTTATCTAGAAGTAGAGAACTTTCAATATATGATATATAATAGAATAAAAATCGACGTACTGAAATTAAGATATACTAAACGATTATCGCATTGAAAGAAAATAATTTTACTCAAGTATTTTAGTTGATGTTTTAAATAAATAAAAGTTATAAAAATAATTAATTGTCAAAATCTTCCCCTCTTTATTGATGGATTGTGTCTAGTATAATATAAATATCTTATGTCTGTCCGTCCGTCCGCGTCGCTCAGCAATATAAAACAAATATATATTGACAGCTGTCCTTAGCGTGTCGCACGGCATCATAAATTAAAGATATTCCGTCATTTATATCACGTGAAAGTGTGCAGTTAACGTGTCAAACAAAGTAAATTATTTTGCTGCTGTATAAATTGAGATTTTAAAATGTCCAGTCATTAATGATTGGTTATTTCTAGAAATAACTGCATTAGTGAATATAACTCGACAAAAAATTACAGTTTGTGTCACGATTGTACCAGATTCACATTTTATATTTATATTTTACAATATTTCGTCTTACGCATATACGTAAAAGGCATTCTCTTTTATTTTAATTAGATCTTAATATTAATTATTCTGTATTAAAGGAGATACGACTGTTTAACGAGTTTTGAATTTTAAAACACATGAGTTGAATTTTACATCGGATCACTCGCGTTCGAAGTTATTCCATTCACGTGTCGTCGCCATTTGACATGAAAAATTCGGTTAAAAACCACTGCAGTTATCAATTGAAATTGCCTCGAGGCTGTAGAATTGTAAAAACTCCCTCCCCCCACCAACGCCGCCCCGCTAATGGCTCCCCACCGCCGAGCACTTTGCAAGTGAAACAGAACGCGCTTACAATGAAACCCACTCAATGATATGGAGTCGTGGACAGTGCGCGCAGGGCCGAATCCTGGCATTTTGACGCACCTTCCGTTCAATGATTATATTAAATACATTTTTATACGCAAGAGAAATGAATTAAATGAGATATTTAGAAATAATGATAATGAAATAAATAAACAAATAATGGTAGGAACGGTATATACATATTTGAGAAATCAACATGAATAAGAGTAGACAATAACACAAAGTAAGTAATAATATAAGAATTGCAATGCAGAGTCAACAGAGTGTCAGTACTTTATTTTGGACAGGGAGCCGAGGGGGAGAAGGAACACGCCCCCGAGAAAGGAAAAAGGAAACCTCACTGTCACCTTTGACACGCGTGTCACGTGACACGTCACAGCGTTTTGTGCGACACGCCAGCGTTCACTAATATCAGAGTTATCAAAGAACACGTATCCCGCCACCAGACGTCTGCCCGTCAACAACGTTCGAATTTACATATATATCTCTTTTGGGTCTCACTTTATGAAAAAAAACAATTAATTGAAATAAGCAATTAATTAATTGACATCAAATCAAATACGATGGGTTCCATATTTTTTCCATATGGTGAGGAGGGGATGACACGCCAGTAAAGTTAAATTATATTTTCTGAAATTTTGACACGCCGACCCCAAAAGGTTCGCTTATCACTGACCTACATCATAGAATATATTATATATTTTTTTAAATCTGTCAAGTAAACAAGTATCAAATAGGAATGATTAAAAATGACATTTTTTACTAACGATACTTACTTAAGAGGTGGCGATATGTCAATGCTAACATGAAAGAGAAAAAAAGAATAATAGCTATTGTAAACGTCATAAATTTAATGTAAAAAAGACAGTTAGAAAGATAAAATTAAAATAACAAGATTAATTTAAATTAAATGTATTGAAACATGTATTGCTGTTGTAGTAATTTTATTTTGTGTCTGGACATTTAAAAGGTTCTGGGTACGATTATTGTGCTTGTTGTGGAGCTAGAACGTCAATCCTATTGAAAAATATACAAAAGCATGGTCACAACTTATTTAAATAAACAACTTGTATAGATAAAGCTGGAACAATACTAAATATTTCAAAAATATTTTTTTACGTAAAGAGAAAAAAAAAATAGATAATATACTCCGGGGACATTTGGAAAGTTGTATTGTAAATTTTATTCAAGGCTTGGGATATGTTGCAGATCTGTCCGGGTCCGCTCCCCGGGGGCCTGAAACGGTTGCGTCGCGGTCTGGCTCTGGACGGTCACACATACATACGCACACACACACACACATTGCCACATACGTGTTGTAAATTGTTGCCAGTGTCCACACCTATGCCAGTGGCCCAAACCATTAAATACAAAGCTTTCAGCAACTGCGTAAAAACACGTATATAATATTAATATTATTTTTAACAGAAATTTCGACAAACTAAGAATGTCAGGACAGGACGGAGTTTGGCACTCACCATAATCCGGATTTTGCTGACACCTCCAAAATGTGGACTGTATATTGTTTACTATTTCGTCAAAGGTTCCTATAGACGACGACGAGTTCCAGCACTGTATAGACGCGAAGTCTCAAATTAGTATAATAGCGTAATCGTTTAGGTAAACGTATAACCGCACTGATTCAAGGTCGCACATCAACTGGTCGAGGGGAAAGGAATGGGGGGAAGGTACAGTGCATTATTTTCGTTCAAAATAAATATGTTATTTTAATTTGTAAACTTTGTTTTATTAACCACTGATTGAATTAAAATATATCTACCGGTTTCGAAAAATATCATTTAAAACGTAATTTTGTACTAAAATGATTCTAGTCATTTTTTATCATCAAGTAACAATTTTAGTTAGGCACTAAATTAATATTTTGATTAATTATTGTTTTTTAAAAATAGATTGTGTTAAAGAAACAATAACATATGTTTTTGATTAGTTATTGACATCCTGAAGAAAAAAATGATATTTTTCAAAACCGGTAGATGTATTTTAATTCAATACAAATTAAATTAATGGATTTTAACCACAAAGTTAATTTTGCCAATTTTAAAAATAAAATAAATATGAATTTAAACAAATAAATATGTCTCAAACAAATTATTAATAATTTTCAAATTAAAATATATTTTAACAAATAATAGATATCTCGTAGAGACGAAGCTATTTTTTTAATTATATTTTAATGGAAATATGGGTAATTACAGGGATTACGACCTGTCTTCGGCTGGTTTAAGTGATCACTTTATATAAACAGAAAGACTCGAGATAATCTCTGAGATACGGATTGTGTTCCGATGAGATACTTTGGAGACAACTCTCAGCTTTCGTAGTCTCTGAGATTCGCCGTCTCGCACTTTACGTCACGCTCGTATGTTAAACGTCAAATTCGTCATTTGGGTGTTTTTAATCTCCACAGTTGCAGTTAAAACGCAATAAATGTTTGTATTTTAACGCCTTATGTTAATGTTTAATGGCTTATGTATAATTTACAGAAATTACAGTTATTGTAAGGATCTATCTATGGTAGTTTTAGGTGACGTTTATGTGCACGTTTCAAATCTCGCTTTTTGATTCTTTCTAACAATTCCAAGCTGATTTCCGAGTTTACCTCCATGACAAAATCTCATCACGAGTACACGGTATTAAATTATTTCAACTAAATCTCAGAGATTGTCTTCTTCCGTGGACACGGACCTATAAACTAAGTTTTTTCACAATTTATTAAGTTATGCAGCACGATTTATATGTGAATTCATTAGATTTATAATTATTTACGTAAAAAAGAGGTGAGAGCAGAAGTATTAAACGTAATTGCAGAGAGTACATAATTCAGGGCAGTCAGCATACTGTAATATCGACGTGTTTGTAATGTTGAAAGAATGCTAGGAATGATATCGTTGTGCTGACGGTCCGGATTCTCTCCAAGCTGTTGACGTAAGTAGATACTACACTGCAGGGACCGAATAGGCGAGGTGTACTTCGGTATACAGATGAGAAGTACGTATAGGTATCGACATTATTAAATATTTTACGAGAAGTAATTCAATGAATCACCATTTAAATATAGGGTTAGCAAGAAAAAAAAACAGCTATTAAATCATTTTGTCGGCAGTGTCAAAATATCTTTAGTCAATTTAATATATATGCGTATTTAAAATAAATAGTCATGAAACAAGGTTATGATGAGTGTTCCGTACAGGAAACAAGAATGCAGACAAGGGTGGTTATGGCTCAACCGGCGATTATGAGAAATGAAACACAAAAGATGTTCAATATAGTCACACTACGGTGGCAAAATAGAGAATAGCTTCCGCCAGTAGAATACACTGTTTTTATACAAATTCATAACAATACACATAGTCATATTTGCAAGTACCTACACGGCGACAGGCCGCCGCTTGCGATGTTTTACTAAAACTGACCATATTTGCCGGCAGAAAACATTTTAGAGCTGACCAATACCTCAATAATTGTGCTGACCGTTTAAATGATATTTCACTAATTCTAAAAATAAACCCAAGCATTTTATGTGACATTTCTAATATAATTATGTGGTTTTCTTAATACAAATTTACTCGAATAATTTTTAGGAAAAAATTTTAGAATGTGACTCGTAGTTAAATTTAGTTGGTTGTTTATAATTTTTTGATTAGTTTTACACGCTTTATTTATCTCCAACAATTACAAATTTTTTAATTTGTGACTAATGTTTGAACAATAGTGGGTTTTCAGAACTTGCTAATCATTTGATAGCAAATGGTCATGGTTTTTATAAAAAATTGGGATTGTTAATTTTGCATATAAACAGTGTTGATTTTTTTTTAAAATAGATTCTGGTAAAGAAACAATATTATATGTTTTTAGTTAGTATTGACATCCTGAAGAAGAAAATTGTATTTTTCGAAACCGGTAGATGAATTTTATCCACAAAGTTAATTTTGCCAATTTCAAAAGTATAATAATAGATTTATCATAGAGACGAAGCTATAATTAGACTTTCATTGTGACATATACTGTTTCAGGAAAAATAAATGTCAAATTTAGTCTATAGATGGCGATAGTGTAGTAGTATTCGAAGTGATTGCACATATTAACATATATACAACTTTCAAAAATTTGATAGATATGAAGGTTGATTTGAAGGAATGGTCAACGTTACATTATGTAAAGTGATCACTTAAGCCAGCCGAAGACAGGCCTGTAATAGCTTCGTGTCTATGAGATATCTATTTTATGTTTAATAAAATTGCCTTCGTAAGTGAAAATCCAATGATTGTGTGTTCTTAAACATATTTAAATATTGCTAATAATAATTTTATTTATTTAGATATAACAAGTACATAATTTTAAAACTAAGTATTTTCCATGTAAAAATATTTCTTCAATTCAGGTATGCTCCTGCAACGAAAAATATAAACGAAATTCAACTTGTTACCAAGCTGATGCATCAGTGTTATTGTTGAGTTTACGGCCTAGTTATTTCAATGGGTACCTACAAGGAACACTTCATGTTGCCTTGTTTGAGTTGGTACTTTATACGATATCATCAGTGTTAATTCAGAGCAGATCAAAATGCTGTTGATAATTTTGTATAGAAATACTATATCGCTCACATCTCTTCGCCGAGCTAATTTTCCAAATGAAGTAGACTCGTTAGATAATCATAACTTATATTTTCTATTGGGATATACAATTTAATTAATCTTAGAAATTAATGTTGAACTCTTTCAAAGTTTATGTTATGTAAGCCATAGTAGGGTGACCACAGAGTCGACTCATATTCCAGCGTACTTAAATGTATTAATTAGAAAGATATACAAATAAAATCAATTTTATCGAAAAATATTGTTGTTGCTACCGGGATTCGAACATATATCTCTTCCTGTCCGGGAAACATGCATTAACCGATTATGCTATACCAACAGAGTGAATTGACGACAAATTTTCGAACTTATATGTTACACTTTTCAAATTGATGCATCTATCGTTCCATTATTTGAAAGCCACCTTCTTTTATTTTTGCGGAATCTCAAATACCTTTGACTAATCCGATAGGAGACGCCAGAATAATTACAACTTCACAATAAGAATAATATATAATATTGTTAGATATATAATCTGTATATTTTTATTTTTTATTTTCTATTATTTAAATAATCTTACTGTGTATACTAATTTTAATAAATACAGGCAAAATCTGCACTAAAAGGGGACAGTGTAGGAATGTTTCGCTGGTAGCCATGCCGTGTTGTTTTGCCACAATGCTGCACTGCAGCATGTAGTGATGGTAAACCGTTACGTGACTGTGATTGTGTCGATGATTGGTAAATGAGATTTAACGATTATTGGTAACTAAGATTTAACTGTCGCAGGCTTACTTTATAGTGTACCGGTCATTGCTCGAAGAATTACGTTAATCAGTTATCAATCATCGTAATAATAAAAAAAAATCAGTCCCAATAACAGTTGAAATAACTATTTTACCATCACTAGTAGCATGTAGAGTAAAAATGGCAACCCTAGCGACGAATCAGTATGGCTGATACGGAAGTTTTTGCTCATAGAACGGTCCGAGGTGAGCGAAGAGTCGACATTCACTGTATATTTATGTTATCATACATTGTATCATGGGAAATAATTGTATAATACAACCGAATACACATCTCTTCTCCCGAGTGCTGAATCCAAGAATGCCATATAAAAATACTACAGGATAGAAGCCATACTCCCTTAAGTAAAGATATTTCAGACGTTTTCTTGTGAACCCTCTCAGTCAGTAAGGGAGTATTTTATCTCTTGAGGGACCCAATTCATTGATCCGTTCTCCAGCCCGCTCGACGCCGACAAATTCTAGAGATGTTTTGGATATTCGATATTCATCTCGATCTTAGTTTCCTCTCGGGGTTAACCTTTATATATCTAAAGATCACTGGATCAGTATTAGATACGCAAAGCTACCAAGATAACATTATATAATTTCAATAAATAATTCTATCCATTAGTGTTGAATCCAATGGATTTTTAAAATATTTTATATTTTGAGTATGCGGGCGGGAGTGCCTTTGTTGTGGAATACACACCCTCAACAGTAAGGGACGATTGCGTGATCAGTAGCAATTTTTTACTATGATAACATTTTACTAACACCCGTGGTTAAAATCATTTGCGGGTTGTTTGAACGTCAAATTTACTATTGTCAAAGCATAAATAAGATATTTATAGGCGCAATAAATAATCATGAAATAAGCTTTATCTATGGATTTTTTTCGCTTCGGCGTTCGAAATCTGTCACTTTGGCGGTGAAATTTTTAACTTATTAACGCCCCTATGGGCAAAATAGGTTTGAAATAAAACATAATAAAAAAAACACATGAGCAGTATCATGAAATATATATAAAAATAGAATAGAAATTATAAATTAAGCAATACAAACTATAAAAAATAAAGGTTCGAGACAGAAAAAATAATAACATTTAGGTTTGACACAGAAGGGCGGAGTATCAAAATCAGTTGTATCTTTGACTCAGAACAGCATCAAAAACATCACTCTTATATTTAAACATACAATATCGGAATATATCCACAAGACCAAAATCGTTCCCAAGCCTGTGAAGTCTCTGTGTGGGTGCATTCCTATAAAAATTAGTGAATGATGAATTTACATGGAAAAGTACCGACGACCTGGTGCACCGCGCAGGAACGTGGTATACAATCAGTTTAGTTAAATTAGGCGCGTCCAGTATGCCATTTACTATTTTAAATAAAAATAATAAATCACTTAAAGTTCTTCTACACGACAAGTTAGTTAAATTAAGAGTGCTCATTACAATTATTGGATTTTTACCTACAAAGTCACTGACATTAAATAAATATCAGATATCTCGTAGAGACGAAACTATTATGGAAAATATATATTTCCCATATTTCTATATATTTTCCTTAAAATATAATAAAAATAGCTTCGTCTCTATGAGATATATGATATTTATTTATTTAATTTGATTCATATAACTATATTAAAAGTTGTATAAAATCTTTTAAATTGCAAGAAACCGAAATGCAATGTTGTTCATTGCCAGTCTCGATAATATACGTGGTCCAGCCCGTATACCTCTTACAGCTATCTTGATATTATTTGTCCATCTATGTCATGGTCTTTCCCTCCATCTCTTGACTCTGTAGCCGTTATGAGACTCGTCTGCTCTAGCTGCATGTCCCACAATGACGTAAGACATACTTTAAAGAAATCTATATTGATAAATCTACAGTGACTATATTTTTCGATGCGTTCCAAAATGCACGATCACTTATATCTCGTTAAAAATCCCTACGTCTAGATTTATAAATAGAATTTATGATAAGGATAAAAATAAGACCTGAGCTTTATTTTTTTTCTAAATATTTCGTATATATAAAGATAGGTGCACACATAGACATTGCACACAGTGACAAGTACACATATAGACGGCTGTACTTAGCCAGTTTACTACACTGCTGCCATAAAATTGTATTAAAAAACCTAACCTAAGCTAATGTAACCTATCTTAAAGAAATGTAAGTTATCGTGAGGTAATTTATATTAATCTACATAATATTATATTACATGCGTGCACTTGTCATTGTTCGTAGTTCCCGTATGTGCAGTTGTCCTGTGTGCGGTTATCTAGTCAAAGTTTCAAATAAGTGTGATATTTTTCTTGTACGATTCTTTTATTCAGATGGGATTTGAACCTGGAACTCTTCCTATCCGGGGAAACGTGTCGACCATTAGGTACAACTACAACAAGTGATTACAATTACGACAAATTTAGAACTTATATTTGCAATCGATACATTTAATATTCTATTTTTAAAAGTAATCAAGTTTACATTACGTTGAATCCCGGTACCAACTCAACCTTTTTTCGATAAATAGATTTTTAGAGTTGATTCGTTTAATTTGTATTAATATAAAATACTGCATATTTAATTTTATTTATTTCCACCAACGCCCTTGTGGGCTTTTACAATTTAAAATTATTTTTTTATTTAAATTAAATATAACGGTACTCTTTTAATTGACATTTCAATATAACATAAAAAAATAAAAACTAAGTATAATTTACATACAAATATTTCTTCAGTGCAACGAAAAATATAAACGAAATTCAATTTGTTACCAAGCCGATGCATCTGCGATATTGGCGAGTTAACAGCATAATTATTTCTATGTGTAAGAACACTTCGTGTTGTCTCGTTTGAGTTGGTACTTAATACGAAACTATTTTTATTAACTCAGGACAGTACAACATGCTATTGATCATTTTATATAGATATACTATATCGCTCACATCTCTTCTCCAGGCTAATTTTTTCAAATGAAGTAGACTCATTAAATAATCGTAATTTATATTTTCTATCGGAATATGCATTTTAAAATTTATAAATCTTAGAAATTTATATAGCACTCTTTCGATTTTTATAATATGTAGAGGGACCACAGAGTGGAGTTATATAAAGATATTAGACAGCGGAGCGAGTACAAGTTTTTAGCTGTACTTAGCACAAATCCTAAGGATTTCATCGCCTTATTGAAAATTTCGTTATAATATTGAATAAATGACAATTTGACTCTACATCATATATATCTCTACATCGTATATCAATATTGTTAATGCTGTATTTGTTTATATTCTTCTACATTGAGATATAGTTCGTTAGCACAGCACTACATATAAAGCAAATTTAGGTTATTTTGCAATGGAATACATTAATTTATGTTAGAAATTGTATTATATATTTTAAGATCATCTGCAAACAACAGAACATGAAATTCATTAAAAATATCAACAATGTCGTTTATGAATAGTAAAAATAAAACAGGTCCAAGGTGAGACCCTTGTGGTGCCACACTGGATGCTTTAAATTGAAAAGATTTATAATTATGTATTTTAACGTAACGTACTATTGCAGAATGTGTCAGATAAACAATAAAAATACGAGGTCATTCTAATAACGGGTACATACCTGGTTCCGCATCGATATCTAAAATGTTCCAGAGTGTTGCTGAAATGGCGGGATTTATTGAAAAAATATGTAGCGCGGTTCAATGTTACGACATTTTGATATTACAGACACGTGCTCATGGCGCCATCTTAAGGATGTACAGTAAGGAGAGAATGTCACAAATTCCTGTCTTGACACACATCTATATATCCGTTACAATTCAGGGGCGTGCAGTGCATACAAGCAAAAAAGTTGCGCATTACTGAAAATTCTGGGAAACAAATATAAATTAAATATATGGATCAACATAAACGAAAACATTATTTTACAATTAGCGCCATCTGTGTACTAGTAGAGACTTTAATGCCTTAGTTTTAAAAACAGCCATAACAACTCACCGCTGTACCCATGGCGCTCTTTTGTATTCGCCGCATCGAGCTATTCCCAATACTCATCTGTCTTTAAACTAGTGCATTACTCAAGTCATATAAATGTCTATTTACTATTTTCAAAATTCCTTTCGGTCGATCCGTTTTGTATAGAGTCGTTACCCTATGCTGTTTTTTAACAGAATAACATAACAAAGGCTTACAACTGCGTGCAAATCATTAATGTGTCTACTTTATGTTTTACTAATTCGCGAATTTTCCTATCTTACTGTTTTTAAAGTGTTTGTTCTTTGCGTTCGAGTTGCAAGACTATTATTTTGTTTAGTTATTACGTGAAGGATTTTCAAACAATAAAAGAATCATGTTCAGTCATAAAAAGTGTTTTTAAAAACGTCCATATATTTTTATATGGGTAAGAAGGTATTATTTTATATTAATACTTTAAAACACTATTAATAGTACTCTGAAATTACAAATATATACATGGTGGCTCAAAAACAGTGAGAACATCTTGTAACACATAAGTTATTTCAAAACGTAATATAATTAATTATAATTCTTAAAATAATTTTTTTGCACAATATTTAACTAGTCAGAAATCATCAAAATACTCCATATTGCATAATCTACAGGGTTTAAATCTGGGCTGTTCGGTAGCGACATGTCTGGCTCGATGAAATTAACATTCTCACGACGAAGAAAGTTGATTGTATTCTTGGCTGTGCGAAATGGAGCTTCGTCCTACTGTAATGTCCAGTTACGCTGTAATGTCTAGCTATACTCCAGGCTTTGTTTTGAAACTCTTCGATCATTTTCCTAGCACCCCAACGTTTTTTAATTCGCAAATTTTTAATCAGAATACGGTCTTCTGCAGTGATTTTTGTCATTCTGGACATTTTGAAAAAAATCAAATATAAACAATGGGAAAATTAATAATCAAAGATGGCGACCGGAAATAGTCGAAAAAAAACGTAATATAGGTAAGTAAGTAAATTTGTAAACTATTTAAGCTATTGTTGGTAGAGTTAAACTAATTTTGATGTAATTATATCACATTTTACGAAATGTTCTCACTTTTTTTGGACCACCCTGTACGTGGTAGGATTTATTTTGTCTAAAAACGTTGGTTTAACGAAAGTTCATAATGTTATAATGTACAGCATATATTGTAGTATTATATCATTGATAAAAGCATAATCTAAAACTGTACCTACTGCACGCCACTGGCTACAATGATATGTGTATACACAGATAAATTAGAAATTTTCTGTAGGTGCTAAGTATGCATGAAAATTATTATTTTGATGGTAAATTCACCATACATTTGATAAATACAAATGAAAGCTTTAAATAATGTTTCGACAGCATTATTTGCGCTATTTTCTGCCACACATATCATCATCATCAGTCTGTGACTCTCCACTATTGGCTGCCTCTTCCAAGGATCGCCAACCATCTCTGGTCATTATCACCCATGCTTAATGGAGCGACATCATAAGAGTGCAACAGTGGCGTACATGTACTGTTTTCGATACGCATTTTAATTTTTTAAATCCTTAGTGAAGAATTATATTATGACAAATGTCTATAAAACGTCAAATTAAAATAAACAAAACGTCGCGAAATAAACGGTGGATTATTAAGATTCTACAAAATTCATTACGTAATCCCAGAGCCGGTGTTACGAATAATTTATTTTTCTTTAATCGAGTCATTATTAAGATATGGGAACCGATCGTGGGGTCACTCCTGTAACTCAAATATAAAACAAATACAAAATCTTCAAACAGACATAGTGGAAAAAATTGTAAGCCTGGAAGCATTTAAATTGAGGCATAATCTAAAATTGTTATATTCTTCCGTAAACTTTCTTCCTGTACACGGGCTGTTACTGTTCATTTTAATAAAATATAATTATAACAGCGATGCTCTAAATAGGATGACATCACACGGAAAATATACAAGAGGTGTAGCTAATCTGAACTTAACGATTCCCTAAATCAACAATATTTATGGATCGAGGACAATAGAATTAGTTTTTACTACAATAAAAAATAAACTACCCGGGTTTTTACAAAAGAGCACGCTTTCTACCAATTTAGAAGAAATGATTAAAAATGGCTTATCGACAATAATCTGTCTTACCTGTAAGAATGAAATGATTTGTTTTGTACTTTTATTTTTTATTTTATTCGGAAATCATACAGTTTGTCAGCACGTACGAAAGTCATAATAAAAGCTAAACAATAATTAAACCAGTTACATGTTTTCTCAGAAGATACAATATACTTTATACAGTGAGTACAATTTAAAATTTAAAATGGACTCTAATACAGAAAAATGTGTGAGAAGAAGTTGAGAATAAAAATATAAACAGAGAGATAAAAGTTATAAAAAAGAAAATATTCCAGGGTAACGGGAGGGTGGGGAGAAAGGAAAAGAAAAAGGGGATAGGAATAAAATCTGTGTGAAAAAATTAAATGAAGGCCATTAAAGTTTATGGATTGAATTTAGATTTAGATAATTGGAGTATTGAAAATGTCTAGTTCGTTTAGATGTGAATTGAAATAAAGGGGTGCTCGGTAGAAAAATGAATTCTGTCTGACATTGGTGTTGCAACGTGGAAGGTTAAATGTAAGATTAGAATGGATATGCGTTGATTATATTATGTTTTTGATTTTATTAAATGTAACAAAATGGATATAAATGTATCTGTAGACAAACAGACGTTTGTGGGTTAAAGTGGTGGTTAATTAAAAAAAAAATATTAAAAAAATATTTTTTTAAATATATTACATTACGTTACAACAATCTTTCATTTAAACATATTTGTATTTTGCTTTGAGAATAGTATATAACGTTAATTGGTTACATTAGATTGCATATGCAATGATGTTTTCCGTATTGAAGAAAGGTTGTATTGATTATTAAGTTCATATAACATATCATAGCAGCCTCGACCTTGGTATTGTAATTACTTGTGTTGGGCCCAACAATATGTTATACTCATACACGTGAAATTTGAACCTTTTTTGGTTTACTTAACCCTGTATTTTGCATAAAAAGTTATCTTTATCTGTTTCAGCAAGTTCAGAAACGCTAGCAAACAGAGCGCCAATGTCCGCGAAGCGACCGCCAACTGCCGCTTGCTGCCAAGATATGAAAATAACAATACGAAAATAATTTTGCGTCCGTGTTATAGAAGTGGAGTTAGCATCAAAGTTCTCTAACTTGTAAACAAAAAAATAACCAGAGCTAACTCAAAGCGAAATTGGAATGAGAAGCTGAAAAATTTGAGAAAATAATACTTTTTTCATTATTATTTGTTTATTTTAACATTCAGCACGATGTATTTTTTAGTCACACAACTAAATCCCATCCATGGAGATGAAAACGCATCACATAATTTAATATTTCTTTAATATTAAAGAACTGTCTTCTTGTAATGATTTGATTAATGTATTTTTGTCTGGACATCCCTTTTTTTATTTTTTTATTAGAAGATATAGTGAGATATAAATGAATTATCTATGAGAGAAAGACTCGTGTATAGAGAAGGAATATATATGAGAATTTATGTTTCAGTTAGTCTGTGTACATATTTTTTTTACTTCAGATACAAATTTATAGTTGTCTGCAATTTTTTTAAATGTGATGGGGATATTATTAAAGAATTTTATGCGTTGATAAATATAGTAATTTTGGGTTGCGGTATATTTTAATTTTTGGTATATCAATTTGGTCTCTAAATCTTGTAGATCGGAATTCGCTTCTAATATCTAATTTATTTTTAATTTGGATAATTGTTTTTTTTTTTTGTATACGCCTATTATTTTTGGTACTTTGAAATCTGTGAAGAGTTGGATACTTAGATAGTCATTTTTTAGTCATCCTCTCATCGATATAAATATTGATACTCATCCACTCTATCTTCTTCTCTCAATCTTTCGCTTTGTTATATTTCTGAGGTGTGTATTGTGTCTAAAAACGTGTTCTATCTATTGGCGTGGTCTTGAATTATTCCAGTTGATAGTCTTCCACAACGAGGATCGTCTTCAACATCCCACCATTCGTGTTTTAACTTAACCGTCCACTTTTTAACTTTTTAAATTTAATTTAATATCCCTTCAAAGATTGGTTTAGGCGTAAAACTCACATAGTAAAATTACCTAAAAATTTTTAAAAATCAAAATTTTATTAACTATCAAATAGAACAAAAATTCCAAGTGATGTTACAAAAAATAAAAAGGTTCTAATTATAATTATTGATACCGATAATATATTCAGACTTATGTGTGTATTTTTTTCGAGGCTGCTAATTTTTCAGACTGCCCTTTTAATATTTTTTAATAGTATTGCGTAATAAATTGTTATTAATTCGTAAACATAATAGAAATTTATATGTGAATAGTGCATTATATTAGTCTATTGCTGTATATTCATCTCTGATGTAACAAAATTGTATAAATATGTTAATAAAACTTACCTTGTGCGTTAAAAATAGGATTAATTTGGTTCTCCTGGGACGAGATGCGAACTCCACTCAATCATTATCTCGTCACTAAATCTTATTTAATGTTTTATTTATTTTATAAAATTGATCAAAGGCCAGTCATTTACAGGTTAAATAATACGTGTCTACTATATATAACAGGTTTTTTTTTCGTATAGTTTAATGGTAAACCAATACATTAATTCCTTAGAATCTCGGTCAGGAGTCAGAAGACGTGAGGGCATATTCAGGTCATGTGTCGGTTCCGATTGTTATAGATCTCCCATTATTTGGTTCTATTAGCTTAACTCTTTGTTTGCCAGCTACCGCAATCTAATCGAAACAGGCCGACCTCTCCGTAAATATTTGAGTAGGTAGAGATGAAATTAATACAGCATCTTCGAAGGCTCCCCGAAGTTTGCTGGAAATCAATAGAAGTTTTTTTCATTAGACCAAAACAAGTTTTAAATATTTACGTCGCAAATATAATTACGAATAACGAGTCAAATGCAGATAGAGATTTTTCACCTCACAAACGGGAATATATGTGAGCAAATTTTATTATATTAGTAAACTGCAAACGACGGTTACTTATATGACATTCAGTCTATAAATTGGCATTGACAAGCTGATGATTACATGAGACAATACACACTCAGTCTGTGAATTAGCATTGACTAGCTGATGATTACATGAGACAATACACACTCAGTCCGTGAGTTAGCATTGACTAGCTGATGATTACATGAGACAATACACACTCAGTCCGTGAGTTAGCATTGACTAGTTGATGATTACATGAGACAATACACACTCAGTCCGTGAATTAGCATTGACTATCTGATGATTACGTGAGACGACATACATTCAATCCATGAATTAACATTGACTAAATATGAGATACTATACATTCGGTCCATGAATTAGCATTTAATAGCTAAGAGTTTTTATTTTTTAATTCTTAACATAGTGCATACATAAGCACTCCTATATATGCTCTAAAATAAACAATATTAAAGTATGTTCTTTTACTAAAACTTATCTTTTACATATCTGGTCAGTTTCATTTTAAATCTATTCAACTTCTCCTCATTTCTTATGTTTTCTGGCATCTCATAAAAAAATTTCATCGCACTATACGTTATCGATTTCTGAGATTTGACCTTCTTCCTGAATGGCAGTCTCAGGCTATCCCTTCCTCTTGTACGATGCTCGTGCTCATGTTGATTTGCATCAATTTTTCGTGTAAATTCCGCTGATATTTTCCTGTTGAGTATTTTGTAAATAAATACCATTGTATTAAAATATATTTTCTGCTTAAAGTTCATCATATTCAGATCATTCAGCGTTGCACTGATCCGTATTATTTTCAAAGCTTTATTTCGCAACACTGACAATTGTTCCATTTCTTCTTCGTTAGCCAAAAATAAAATACCGTTGCAGTGATGTGATGAACAATGACAGAGTTGTAAACTATTTCACAAGACTCAGTACTAATAAAGTGAAATTTTCTTAGCAATCTTTTTAGTTACGTATCTTTTATTTTGCGATAAATTCAATTTAGAATCTATTATGACTCCCAAATATTTTATTTCAGTCACTTCCTTCAGACTTTCACCATCTGTGATTATTTTTGGTGCGATTGGTATTCTTTTATTTTCAATGTTCATGAACTTGGTTTTGTTTACATTTAGTTATAGTTTATTTTTCTTTAGCCATATTGCTATATTGTTTAAGTCATAGTTTAATTGTCTCACGCATAGTTACACGAGACAACACACATTCAGTTCATGAATTACCATTAATATATGCAACATTGCATGAGTAGAAAATTTTAACATCTTGAAAAATCAAGAACCTTTTAAAAATTAATCTCATTCTCAGCATCGTCCCTACATTACCATCACTAAAGTTGTGAATTGTGTGTTAGTTTAATACTTAGAGTAGTGTTAATAAACTCAAGTAGAGTTATAACATAGTTTCATTTATATCCATTAATTATGATGAAACTCTACAAAGTTAACGCCGATTCTATCATTTATAATTGAATTGTGCAATCTCTGGGTCACACGTCCCGCAGAATGTATTACAATTCCGGTCGTAAATCGCAATCACCTCAGGGTAGGGGAAGGAACTAGGGAAATGTAGTATATGGAGAGGTCGATGAGGGGACAGGGGTTTACCTAAAGAACCAGTGAATTTCGGGAACCGGGATTCGGAAGGACTGCTCGCCTTACCTTGAGTATGACGCCTCCGCAAATCCCCGTGGTCGCCGCCGAAAATCACACAATAATGGCACGTGAATGAGCAGATCTTCGCTCCCGACTGAAGACGACGATATCAGTTTGCATCCACGGCACACACAAATAATAGGATCACAAAAAATACAGTGCTGTTGCACTGGAGCTGAAAAGGTCCACACCGCGAATGCTATCGCGATGTCGAGATCGAACACAATATCGCTCAAGTTGACGTCTACCGGCGTCAAGGTCATATTTCACAATGGCGGGCAAGCATTAGGATAGGTCATTGGTTAGAAATTTTGACATGTAACAACACTAATTTTCGTGTCTGATATTACAAACGTGTTAAAGTGTGTTTTGTAAACACGGAACAATAATTTATATTTATGATTTTCCGAAATATGATGCATTTCCTCGACTCTTCGTTTAACTGCTTTAAATTCAGTCGCTCTCGAAATGGAATAAAATATACCGAGGGAGACCAGACAGAAATAGTGAAACATACTTTTTAGACATTTGAATTTACTTTACGAAATGCCACAATTCAGGGGCGTAAACACCGATGGGCAGTGTGAGCAAACAGAAACGGGCGAAAGTTGAAACGAAAATATTTTTAACTTTTTGAACACTGTACACTCAACTGTCAAGTTATTTAATATTTGACAATTACAGGTTCAACTGTATGACTTTATTTTACTGTTATCTGTTATATATTTTTGTTGTAACACATCGCAGAGAGCGCCTGAAAGAGTAAATCAACGAAAACCGCCAAATGAAACGAAATCTTGTTACGGAAGTAATGTGACACATCTCAGCAATCGTGATACGCATTTATCACAGGCAGATATGCCTTATTGCACCAGTCGGCAACCCGCAAACCATTAATCCGTCCGAGCGGTACTTTACGTATATTACAAATTTATATATTTTTAGAATATGTTTGCTTTCGTTTTACTTTTGTGTACAACTTTCCTTTATTTAATATTAAACTGAATAATGCCGCCTGCAGGGCCTATCAACAAGTATTTAGAGTTCATCATCCATCATCATCGGGCCCTTATGACTGAGCCATTCTCTTGACTGCGATCCTCCATTTTTCTCGACATCCAGTAGAACTGAGGGCCTAGCATAAATTAGTGATGGTATTACATAAATAGGGCAATCATAGGAGTGGCAATTAGCGATTCACTCCCTGGGCGGACGAAAGGACAATGCACGTATGTTTGAGTCAAGCTGTCCTCTATCTCATTTCAGTCTGCTGGTCTTCTCAGCATTTCCCATCGCGAGATCCACACCCTAATGAATCTGCGAAAAAGCGAGCAACAATTTATCCCAATCAATCTCAAGATGTCTAAAAAATTTAAATATTCATTTTAGATAAGGTTGATAGTCTATCTTTAACGCGTGTAGAATTGAAATATTTGTGCATTTCGCTATTTATGATAATCACAACACATGTCTCCAGCACCACATCTCAAAGACATCAATCTGCCTTCTCTTGCCTTTGAAGTTCACTGATTATTAAAAATAAAAATAAAAATCTCATTAAGAACATTCTTATTGTGAAGCTGTAATTATTCAGAACATAGGTCTGTGATATTTTAAATACTAATTAAATGTATTAATTAGAATGATATACATATAAAATCTTTTTTTTTCTAATTTTTTTTTTTTTTTAATTTTGGTGTCTGCTATCGGTTTATTCAAAGGTATTTGAGATTCCTTAAAAACAAAGTAGATGTCTTTCAAATAATAGAACGATAGATGTATTAATTTGAAAAGTGTAACATATAGTTTCGAAGATTTGTTATCAAAAATACTGTCGCTGTAGCATAGTTGGATAATGCACCTTCCCCGGTTTGTAAAGAGATCCAGGTTCGAATCCCGATAGCGCAATAACAATATTTTTCGATAAAATAGATTTAATATGTATATCATGTTAATTAATACATTTTTATTTAGTATTTTTAAAAAATAATAGCTTATATTGTCTATATTTTTATATGGTATGGAATCATGGCAAGGAAGAAAAGACGTATTGATGCCTTTGAGATGTGGTGCTGGAGACCAAAAGAGAAAAATCTTTCAATGTTTGGGCATCAAGGGTAAGAGGAAGATCCCCCACACGTTGGATCGACCAAATGGAAAAGGCAACAGACAGCCCTAAGATCTGCATGTTTATGGAAATCATGATCCTCACTCACGAGGAACCGACGTGGATTATAAAATGATGCTTAGTGATCTTATGGTTGGGGCCATCATGTTAGTCCTATCTTCATAGCACAAGCGATTAACTTAGTTTGAAAATAGTAAAAATATTAATGTGACACGTATTCCTTGTACGCATCTCTATTTTAAAAAGAAAATAAATTCATTCTGTAAGAGAAACGTAGAAAGTGTTTTTAATTAAAGAAAATAACACTGTAAAATTTGAAACAAGCACATCATTAAGATTTAAAAATAACTTTAAATTCCTAAAAGTAACACCAAATACTATCAGAAAAATTTTATATACTCAGGAATAAAATATTTCAATAGCCTCCGTACACAAATTAAAGATATAAAAGAGTCTAGAAAGATATTAAATGAACACTTCAGAACCACATAATTAGAAAATAAATAAATAGACAATAAATAAAATATTATATAAAATTATTAGAGTGTAACTCCCTCTCCAAGCACAAGAGCTAGTTTCTTTTTTGGTGAGGTAAGCGAAAAAAAACATGTAATTTTAATAATGTATAAAATACTTAAATACATGTTATAAAAAAATTGTAAAAATTTCAAATAAAATATATATATATGTATAAGAGTGTAATTACAGTATTATTGTACTCAACAAAAATGCAACACCATTGTTTATGAGAGAGAGGTGGAAAAATTAAATCTGCCCGGGCGTCTAAAGTGAAGTTACGCCAAAGCGTTTTATATTTTTGTATATTTTATTTCTCCATTGTAAATTGTAATGAAATATTTATTTTTCCCTCGTACTTTGCATTGCTCTATCTCATTCCGTTGTTCTTATTTTGGTCGTTGCACGCTATGATGCAGCACCGGAGCACCGCCCTTGCGAATTGCCCCAATGCCCTACGGCAGCGTGTCCGCTGTTTGTACAATTAGAAAAGGATTCAACGTACATACAAATAAAATGTCTGACGGTCTATTCGCTATGCAATCCCTTTGACTAACTCTGTGTAGTTACTCTCAAAGATCCTGCGCAAAATACCCCCTGCTACATTAGATCGAATTTCAAATTTTTTTCAGTTGCACTCTAGAAACACGAAGAAAATAAAGTCTCTCGAAGGTTATTTATCTATATATCTTACAAATAGATTCCTAGTTTAGCCACCGTATTGAATTTAATGTGCCGCATATTATTGATAGAATCGGCGTCAACTTTGTAGAGTTTCATCATAATGGATGGATATAAATGAAACAATGTTATAACTCTACTTGAGTTTATTAGCACATCAACAGATGAAGTATTAAACGTAAAGTAAAAAGTAACAAGTAGAGTTATAAAATTGTTTCATTTATCCATTGATGTGCTCCATTTGAATATACCTATAATATATGTTTAGCTCATTAGTGCGTTAGAAAGTTTCGCAATATTTGTATATATTCTCACATTTAACTTGCGTTTTATTTTCACCTTTATCGATACTGGAAATCGGTACCAGGTGAATTTTTTTTGAAAAAATAAGAGCGCCCTGCCATTTTAGCTACTCCCCTAATAGCAGCGTTATGCTAAATTTAATTTTTAATTAGAATAGATTTATATTTGTGATACTAATACTTAATAACATAATAAAAAATCCGGTAAAGTTTGTAACAAGCGAGTATTAATAAAGAGTTTAATATATTTTCACGTCTTATCAATGATAATTAGATTTTTTTTTTTTTATTTATTTATCAACGCCCCATGGACTTTTACATTATTTCATAAATAAATATATATACACAAGTATACTTAAATATAGACTAAATACAATACAAATATAGACTATATACAATAAAGTTGATAGAAAAAATATATAAAATTGTTTGAAAAATTATACATAAATATCTCAATCAATTACACTATTGTCTTTATACAACTTCAAAAACATAACGCCTAAATTTAAGCATTAAAAAAGAGGAAATATCGATTGAATTCGTTCCCGAGCATTTTAAGTATTTGTATGGATGAGTTAGTACAATACATAAATTGTTTTTGGTACAGCTCTAACAACCTAGTACTTCGAGTAGGAACACGGTATGAAATCAATTCAGTCAAGTCAAAGACGTCCAGCCCCCCCATTTACAATTTCGTATAAATTGTATTAAATCGCTCAAAGTTTTTCTACACAAGTTTGATAAATGAACTATTTAAAATATCATAATTCAATTGTATTTATAAATATTTTTTTCGAACCAGAAAAACAAATTAAGTGCAGAGGTGATATGATACACGTGTCTGAGATATGAAACTTTTTTTTAACACAACGGTACAGTATATGATATAAAATAACTGTTATTAAAATAATGTTCAAATAAAATAACCTAACTTAACTATTATTAAAAGAAGAAGTAAAAATGCACACAGAACAGCTTTGTAAAATGATACGTTATACAATTATACATTAATCGTCACATAATAGTAATAGTAAAATTGTTATTTAAAACGTTATTTTAACTGTTATTGTGACTGTGATTATGATAACTGATTAACGTAATTCTTCGACCAATGACTGGTACACTAGAAAGCAAACCTCCAACAGTTAAATCTCAGTTACCAATCATCGACACAATCACAGTCACGTAACAATTTACCATTACTATCACATAGATATAAACAGTATTCAAAAATATGATTTTCCATTATTTTTATGTTTATTTATTTATTTAATAGAAAAACTTGTATAATTATATGGAAGATGTTTACTGTCTACCCAATTACACTGAAGTATGCGGCTCATTCGTTATATCTGACGGCGAAACCTAAACAATAATAATTAGTGATGGTAAACCGTTACGTGAGTGTGATGGTACTACCGATTGGTAAGTGAGATTTAACGATGATTTTTAAGTAAGATTTAACTGTGGGAGGTTTACTTTTTAGTGTACGGGTCATTGCTTGAAAAATTACGTTAATCAATTATCAATCATCGTCACAATCGAACACAATCACAGTCACAATCACGGTTAAAATAACGGTGTAAATAACGATTTTTCCATCACTAATTTTAAATACTAATTAAATGAGCAATATTTTATTATGTTCAAGAACACACAATTGCTGGATTTTTACCTACAAAGGCACTGTTATTAAATAATAAATATCAGATATCTCATAGAGACGAAGCTGTTCTATTATATTTGTAAAGGATTGATAAATGGAAAATATGAGGGTAATTACAGGGCTTACGACCTGATTTAGTTATCAATGAGAATCTAATTTTCAACAAAAAATAGATTCTCATTGAGTTGACATATAATATGTTGTTTTCAAGGAAAAATCAATTATCAAATTTGGTCGACAGTTAGCGATATTGTAATGGTACTATAAGCGAGCCCATGTAATAACATATATAGAATTTTCAAAAATTTGATAAATATGGAGATTGAGGGGTGAGAATTGGTGAACGTTATACATATATATATATATATATATATAAAGTGATCACTTAAGCCAACCGTAAGCCCTGTAATTACCCCCATATTTTCCATATATCAATCCATTAAAATTAGAATAGAATGACTTCGTCTACGAGATACCTGATATTTATTTACTAATTAAATATTATATAATAAATATTTAAAAAATATACATATAAAATCAATTTTATCGAAATAATATTGTTGTTGCGCTACCAGGATTTGAACCTGGATCTCTTTCCAAACCGGGGAAGGTGTATTATTCAAGTATGCTACAGCGATATTACTTTTGACAACAAATTTTCTAACCCATATATTACACTTTTCAAATGAATGCATCTAAAGTTTCATTATTTGAAAGTCATTAAGTGTACTTTGTTTTTACGGAATCTTAAATACCTTTGAGTAAACCGATATCAATCAATAATTAGTATTTAAAATATCACAGACCTATGTTCTGAATAATTACAACTTCGCAATAAGAATGTGTTGTCCTTAATAATAAAAATTTTAATCTAAATTTACAAAATAGAATAACAAAATATATATATATATATATTGACATAAACACTAGATTCTGTCTATAGAGATTTTGTATCTATAATGAATTATCATTTCTGAAATATGTGACGTTCAATAGATTTCTACACGAATAATATTAGATAAGATTTCTGGAAAAGGTTCTATCGCTTACAGTGCGAGTTTCTTTCAATTCTCCAACCCTCCTCAATCTCTCCTGATTGTGTGACTGCCTTCTTTCCACGTGGCGTTCGTTTCTGTCGGCCACGTGCCGGCCCCCGCGTTGAATCAGGCAAACTCCGGCGATGTTGGCAAACTAATCTAGCAATTGGTATAAACATTTTAACGTAGGATGAGTTCTTGTCTTTCGTCACCGGATTCAGTTTGTTTGGAAGCTTGTCGAGGTTCCACGTGTACGATTGCCGACTGAGTAAAGCTGAGCGAAATAATTCCTGTCATTTATTTAATTGAATTTAGCAAAATTTTTCACATAGAAAAATGTTTTTATATAAAACGCGAGTCTCCCAGCAATATTTATAACTAATTAATAATTAAATGTATTAATTAGAAAGATATACATATAAAATCAATTTATCGAAAAATATTGTTGTCGCAACCGGGATTCGAACCTGGATCTCTTTCCAATTCGGGAAAGGTGCATTAACCAACTATGCTACAACGACAGTACTTTTGACGACAAATTGTCAAACCCATATGTTACACTTTTTCAAATTAATACATCTATCGTTCCATTATTTGAAAGCCATCTAAAAACAAAGTAGACGGCTTTCAATGATTTTATATGTATATATTTATAATTAATACATTGAATTAGTATTTAAAACATAACAGACCGTCTGTTCTGAATAATTACAACTTTACAATAAGAATGTGTTCTCCTTAATAACATTTATAACAAAAACTGCGTTAAAAATTTCATATTTTAGAACTTATTCAATTTTAAAAGTTTACTTACTTACCATCGCGCTGATTCACACTTCTCTGTCCTGACACACAATTCTCGCCACATCTTCTCATACAAACTCGCCGATTGTTACCATCCTCTATTATCTGATTTACCTGGTCGTGCCAACTCTGCTCTGGTGCCATCAACACTTACGTCACATATCTTTCTTACCATTCTCTCCTTATTTATCCATTCTATATGACCAAACCACCTAAGTGATCATTTCTTAATCTTACACATTATACTAAGATCAGCTTTACATTTACATTTGTATTAATAGTACCACGGAAATGTGTTCTGAAAAACTGCCCTTACAACAAAAATGTGTCCTTAAAAATATGTATTTATTAGAATTATCTTTGTCCGAAAATTTGATCAAAAATTAAGACATCAATACTTATTACCTTTTTAATAGATTAATTTCTTTGTAATACTCCCTATATATATGTGTTTTCCTTCATATATATATATATCTACAAAGACACCAAAGACTTCTAACAACGTTCTTATAAAGGGTATAGTATTTTAAAATTAAATAAAACACATAAAAATCGTGGTAACGCCCATGCTATTGACTTCATTGGAAAGATAATTTTTTGCTATTAGTGTTTAAATATGATCGCCGGGAATCCAATTTTCGACCACTTTTTGGAGCAGTTGGGGCCGTATATCGGCAATAACGCGACGATCGTTGGCTTCCGAGTCCGCGTAAGTTTCGCAAACTGAACCACTATTTTCGAAATAAATTTGCAAGCGTTGTTCTGGCGTAAGTCTGCGTATGGTGAAATGGCAAACCAAACTGAGCACAAATCATTTTGCCAAATTTTCCAATTAAAAAAAAACCTCTAAAAAAACATGCTTTATATAACAGTCCATCCGCGAACCCCCTATCAAACGTTCCGAAATTTTCTAAGGCTATATTTCAATTTTTATAGCAATCGATTTATAAGTTTCAATCATACCTAAATTATTTGCCATATTACGCATTCAATAATTAAAATTGGTCGTGTTCAACAGATATTTCGAAACAAATGAAGTGAAATGTAATAGAAAAATGCTTCGGAGCTATCTAGCGATTTTGTTTCAAAGGAAGTTAAAATTTTACGAAAAAAAATACAGCTACTGACATCTATCGGCAAATAAGAAAAGTTTTATTAAGTAATAAAAAGCGTTATTTTCATTCGCGAAATCGTCACTTATTAACGTGACTTACACCTGACTGGAAACCTTTTAGGTAGATTTCAAATTAAAACTACATTTTGCAGATGATTTCAAGACGCCGTTTTCAAAAATATGCAGTGCAGTCTGCTCGATCGTGAGACTGCGAAACCACCCTGCGTTAAAAAGCTCAACTACGTTTAAAGTGGTGAATTGTTTTAACTCTGGAAAAGTTGACTTTTTTAAACGGAATGACATGTCAGGCCGAGACATTTACCAGGATAATTATTCAGAATGGTTAATGGAAATATGATAAGAACTGCGGAAGTGATTGCATCCAGCGGCGTACCTACCGGTCCCCAAAGAGAGCCGGTATCACAAGCATTTTGACTTCAAACCATATACTTTATTTTTCAATATTTTTGAGCATGTCCAAATCTTCGTAAGAACTAATTACTGGGATTTATCCCCTGAGAGATCGTCATCAACATACAGATGTCTCACAAAGACGAAGCTATTATTTTTACAAATGACATCTATATTTTGATATACAATTCTTCATTAGGATGTATTAGTGACAGCTATTTGTACCCTACGTTAACTGTTTTGTTTGTTATTGGTTGTACAACCCTTAATGTTTGATTGGTCATGTGTTCATCAATTAATTACTATTCGATCATCATCTTCACCTATTCCAACCACCGAAGTGCTATTTTAATAAATCCTGAAAAGCTTATCTCATTGTAGAGCTCATTGCTATAGCGTCTAGGCCAAAATTCATTTTCTGGAACCAGCCCAAAAATAAGCTTATATTTTCTTTTTAGTCAGTAGTAGTATTATCAGTCGTACATTTTACCACAGTAAATTTTTATTACAGCAACTTTTTACCATCGACCGTGGTATAAAAACGTTTGCGAGTTGTTCGTACGTCAAATTTACTGTGGTCGAAGATAAATCTATTTAAAAAAAAAAAAATTTTAGTACCTAACTCAAATCGTCACTTAACACAAATTTACTCGAATAATTTTTAATAATAATAATGTATATTTCGAAACCGGTAAATGTACTTAAACTCAATTAAGTGGTTAATAAAACAAAGATAATAAATAAAAATATGAATTTTAAACACAAAGTTAATTTTGCTAATTTTAAAAGAATAGAGGTATTAATTTGAAAAGTGTAACATATAGGTTCGAAAATTTGTCGTCAAAAGTACTGTCGCTGTAGCATAATTGGATAATGCACCTTCCTTGATTTGGAAAGAGTTCCAGGTTTGAATCCCAATAGCGCAACAATATTTTCGATAAAAATGATTTTATATATATATCTTTTTAATTAATACATTTAATTAGTATTTAACATATATTTAAATATTCACCACTGGCAATGCATACAATTGTACACATTATCTGTGGCTTTAGAGCGAAAGAGCGGACGAACTCTCATCACTATAATGGCGGCATATTGAATGATTTACTGTCGTATACTGCAACACACAAAGTATCAATATAACAAATGACTTTTGAAACAGCTGTAAACAGTCCAACATTTTTAACTAGCGATATACGCCATTTACCATCCAATATTGAAGAGTAAAATATGTTTACCACTGATTGCACTTTCAATAGTAAATTATTTTTTTTAATGATCGAACAACCCGTTGCAAAAAAATACTAATGTAACATTTTTTATTGTAGTAAATATTTACTGCAGTGGAATAATTTTTTCTAGACATGGGTCGGGATATTATTACATTTTTAGAGGTGTGTACCTAATATTAAAAAATTATTAATTTGAAAATATGAATAAGAATGAAAATAATTTTTGATTAATTATTTTATATTAAATGAAATAAAATAACAATCATTTTCTATGAAACCACGATATTTATTTTACTCAAGTTCCATCATGACGCATTTAAAGCTGATCATAAATGCAAGAAGAGTGCATTAATATATATACATAAAGAGAGAGATAGAATATAAAATTACATGTGAAAGAGAGAGACAGAATACATATATAGTTAAATAGAACATCAAGAGAGACAGAATATAAATTATATGCGAAAGAGAGAGACAGAATACATATACGGATAAATGGGACATTAAGGAATGGGGAAATACAGTGTTGATTGATTTTAAAGGAAACATACCTAATATGGAGCTAATGGATAAATTGATTTGATTATTAAAAATTGGCGTACCAATATTTATTGCCTTTTTTATTTCAAGGTCTTTTAAATTGTTCAACTGGAGGCCAAACCCGTTTTTATGGAGGATGGTTTCTCAGAATTTCCCAACAATATTATTGACCAGTATTTCCCAACAATATGAAGACCATTCTTTTTATAATACCACAGAAGTCAATATCCTCCTTAATCAACTTAATATCCATCGACACTGTATTTTCCCATTCCTTAATGCCATTTATTCGTATATGTATTCTGTCTCTTTCTTTCGCATATAATTTATATTATGTCTCCCTTGATGTTCTATTTAACTATATATGTATTCTGTCTCTCACTTTAACATGTAATTTTATACTCTATATCCCTCTTTATGTGTTTATAAGTTCACTCTTCTTGTATTTATGATCAGTTTTAAATGCGTCCTGATAAAGCTTGAGAAAAGCGAAACCGTTCGACGTACAATAAGTTTCGTGGTTTCATACAAAGTGATTGATATTTTATTTAATATAATATGTCAAAACACAAAGTTTTCACACTTTCTACGAAAAAAAATAAATATGTATTTTAAATATAAAATAAAACTAGTTGTGTGGGTGTGTGTCCTGGTCAGTCATAATCAAATATAGTACGTTGAAATTTTCCGAAAATTGTGTCACGAGACTTTCTGCAATATGTAATATTTCTATCAAAATATATCGAAAATTACATGCAAATACTATCACATTTATGTTTCTTATATTTATTTTTAAACACTGGCAAGTGTAATAAAAATTAATTATTCTACATAGTATTGGGTAATGAATGTATAAACGACTCACCGATTCGGTTGACCATCCCTACGTTTGCTCAATTAATAGATGTTCGGCATCAACTGGAAGTTGGTAACCTTCCAACCGTACTGATGTACCCCGTGGTTTCTGCTCTTTACCGTATCATTTCATTCCAAATACTAAAGGGACCACGACACATGTCGTTCACAAACAATATAAAGTGTTTGGTCAAAACACCATCTTCAAAATATCATCGGCAATATTCTCGAGATTAACCCTGTAGCACCGTGTCACTGAATTATTATTTAATGTATTATTATTTTAAGAAAGCTTACTGACTTAAATATCTCAACACGCCTCTCCCCCAAAAATAATCACAGAAAAATATAAATGTGATGAAAAAGTGACAAAAAAATCGTTGCAATGGTGAATATATATTATATTCAGTATCTGACACTTTTTACAAATTCACATGTTCGAAATGCATCACCATTTACAGATTTGAAAATTAAAATATGATTTTTCGCGTCTCAGTAGGTAGGTAAAGAACTAATTTATGGATTCAGTACCTATACGGTATATCTACCTGAAAATTTGAAATAAAACCAATATAATATACAAATAGAATTAATGAGTTTGAATCTAAATATGTACATAAACAACATCTATTAGATTAATGTACATCTGATCCTATAATTTTTTTCTACATATTAAATGCAATAAACAATTGTTAAATTAATAATTCAACATTAAACCTGCACTGCCTTCTGTAGCTATTTTTGGCAAAATTCACACTCTATGTTCACGTGTTAAATTCCCTATCAAATTAAGATTGCAACAAAGGATGTACTAATATGTAGTTGTTTTAAGACATATATATATATAAGGCACAAAGTCATTTTAGAGTAGATCACTGCATTTTTTATTTTGTTAGAAGTTATGTTCAAATAAATATAAATAATTTGTTTGTGAAGCTATTAAATAAAGTGATATTTTAATGCGATTACAAACGGAAATTTGATTCATGAATTGTTAAAGTGCTGTGTTGACACACCGCAGACTAGATAATTAGTGAAGAGACGAAATCCTATTTGGATCTGGTCACCAAATCCATTATAAAGCACGATTCTGCATCAAATACCTTCAACATATGACAGCAATTTCAAAAATTACAGCGCAGCATTTATCAAGATAAATATATGTCGCAGTAGTATTTCGGTTCCGGTTTTGTTCAGTTTTTTTTTATTTATTTGAAATTTTTACAATTTTTTTATAATATGGGTTATTAATTAAGTATTGTACATTATTAAAATTACATGTTTTTTATTCGCTTACCTCTCCAAAAAAGAGACTAGCTCTTGTGCTCGGAGAGGGAGTTACACTGGAATAATTTTATATAGAGAGTTATACTTTTGTAATCTATAATAATTTATTATTTACTTTACGTTCCCTCCTCGCTGTGGTATCATTACACTTTTCAAGGTCGATGCATCAACTTGGCACATCTTTGTTGAATATTTCACTATCATCATAAGCCCGACAACTCGGAGTGGGTCGTGTTTGTTCATGTCAGCGAAATTCTCCTCCACCGATTCCTCTCCTACGTGGCTGCTCACAAGTCAGTTTTCCCCGTGTTAGTGAAGTCAGTTTCTCTCTTCTCCTACGTCCTTCTGAGTAGATACTTGTCTGGTTCCTGGTCTTTCATAAGCTCTATATAACCTGACCAGCGTTGTCTAATAATTTTTAACCACGCTGACTTAATTTAACAGCGAATAGAGCGTTATAATGTCTTCGCCAGATATTATTATAGTTCTTCTTTAACGGCCTCACGGGACACGGAAGTCCACAATCGTAGTCACTAGAGAGGGCCATCTATCCCTTGAAATCGCTGCAGTAGCCCACCTTTGTCTTGGTGTTTCTCTGTCTAGATTGTATTGGCTCGAGTATGAGAGCTTTGTGCGTGTGCCTCGCCCACTACCGCCTCCTCACCTTCACATCTCTCTAAGATATCTGCAGTGGCATACTGTACCATATTCGTTAAATACTTCTATTCTCCAATTGAGTTATCACATATTACGCCGATTATGGTTGATCGAATTAAATATTCTACATAAAACATTTATTTCAAATATATTAAAAGATATCGTCTTTGTCATAGTCCAAGTTTCGAAAGCTTAGATAGATACAGGCTTAATCAGAATCTTCTAAAGTATACTTTGATATCTTCTTGAATATATTTCTGAGCAATTAATTACAAATATATTAGACATAAACACAAATGCGGCCTATTTCAAAACCTTGCGGTACCTCTGCTGTAGGCCCACTGATGCGGGCGCTTTTGACGATTCACTTAACCCTTTCCCGCCGGTGGGACTTCAAAAGGTGTTATTCATTACTCAAGGCACAGCATCACCAGTATCCAGCGAGCAATAATAATCCCCCGGGGGTGCGTTCCTGCAGGAGCCTTCCGGATGGAGACACACCGCTCGCCCGCTCATCCGTGGCGCATCGATTGCGCACGCATCGAGTGGGAAACATATAGAAGTAATCGAGCGGAAGGTCCCTTCAAGTTTAGCCAGTTGACCAATGATTACGCACGCTTGGACGGGCATTCTAAAAGTGTTTAGAAATATCTCAACGGGTAGGTGGTAAGGGATGCGACGTAATTGAACACATTTCAAAATGTGTACTCGTTTTGGTAGCCTCCGTCGCTGGTCGCGTGTACGACTCTACTGAAGCTAAGTACCGCCTTATCATCACCATTACACATGTATACACAGAAAACTGCTCCATTGAATCTGTAGGGGATAGGATTTTAAATTCACCGACGTCTCAGCCGGCATCGATGCTAGCGACATAGCGCTACGGGTTGCCGCTACAGGTCTGGCCCGATCCCTCACCGGCGATCTCTCTTCCGTTCCACCGCTTCGCGTGGGCCGGGAAAGACCGCCGACTCGCTTCGAATATTTCATAGTTCACGCTCATCTTCTGCATCTCTTCATTCTATCCGTAATTCTGTATTCTTTGCTCTATCACACTGTCACAATAAACATCTACACGCCATCATCACTCTTTCATTTCACCACTGACCTAACCCCCAAAAATCAATATTATTCTTCAACGATCTTACAACCCATCTTCGGCTCCACATGTTGAGGTGTTCCCACTCTTCTTCTACCACCGAGGTGTCCGTTAAGGATCATTTTTGGATCCGCGCTTCCTTCGGTTTCTCCGAGTCGCTGTAGTTTCATGCGAACGGAGTTTTATTGTGATAAATGTTATTTAACTCATCATTGCATCATATTCTTCATGCTACTCAGGTTGATAAATTCTCCGTTAAATTAATACTCGACATAAATAATTTCTAAACACACAAACAAACAATTTGAATAAGACCCTGAACAATACAATTTGAATTATACCATGAACAAACAAAAATTTACCCACTTTCATGATTCAATATAATATTTACAGTATACAGCCATTTTAGATACTGCTCTAGTAAACTGATGTCAAATTGTTATATAATTCTAATTTGTTTTTGTATTAGAATTTAATGTATTGATTTATATTTTTGATACATTATTGACGTCAAATTAATTTATTTTTAATACCATAACAGGCCACAGAGCCCAATTACATCACAAAAACACCCAGGATTGAAAAAACGACATAGATGCATTATATTCTCATCGGAAACCGAACCTAGAACCCCCGATGTGAGAAGCCAGTATCATGTCCACTGGACCATGAGGGCCGCTAATGATTTGTTTACATTATAACGTCAAATTGTAATACTAATATTTAATTTTATTTAAAATAAATGTTGAATTTTATAACAAGTCAGTATTAAGTCATTATAATAGTTAAATTATCATTTTTATTATAAGCTAATATAATAATATTTATTATAATTTAACTAAGAAAATTCAGTAAACATAATATTATAATTCAATATTAAATTCATTAAAATTATCAACTTTGGGAATAATTTGGCTTACAGGTGTCCCATGACACATTTTTTGGCTTCCTAACTAATTCCTCGGCAGTGTAATGGTTGGTATACCCATCTGTCACGCTAGGGTGATTTTTATTTCAACTGAATTTACACAAGAGTGATATGATTGATAACATGTGTCTGAGATATAATGTATTTTTTATTAAAACAATACAGAAAACCTATTTTCTCAATTTCGAAAATATTATTATTGATTTGTACTTTATTTCATATGACGATTTAGTCTAAAGATGGTTGTTAGATATGACAGAAATTACATCGTTTGAAAATAATTGTAATAGTTAAAAATGATGATTAAAGTTTTGCTAATAAACAACGACAATTCCCTAAAACATTTGATTGATCTGTACTTTATTTTATATATCATACGACGGTACGTCCACGTCGGACCCTCATGACTGAGGATCGCGATCCCCATGAGCTCTCGCCCTCTGAACTATACTTCTCCACTTTTCTCGGAATCCTGCAGACCTTAGGACTGTCACCAAAGAAATGCCTGTTATCTTTTCTACTTGGCCGGTTCAACGAGTGGGGCATCTTCCTCTTCCTCTTCCTCTTCGTTCATCGACATGGCCAACCACAACAAGCTTCTCCAAGCTATCTTCTCTTTTCGTAAGATGCCCAAATAATTGAAGAATTCATCCTAGGCAAATGGTTTAGTATGTCCTTGATGTTTAATTCCTGCAGAATGGAGACATTCGTGCGTCTCGCTGTCCATGGTATGCGCAACATATGCCTCCAACACCGCATCTCAAACGCATCAACCCGTCTTTCAGAGTCCGCGATTCCACACCATAACTTGCAAAGTCAGCGATCCTCATCTGTGATCACAGTCACAGTTTACAATCACTGATATTATCGAATACCAATCACAATCACACCAGTGAGTGAAGAGTAGCATTTTTTCTCACCACTAAATTGTGAGCATGTCAAGTTATCGTTACAAAATTATCGTTACCAAGTTGAATGTCAAAATATTAGTACTAAAAACAGTTATTAATTACTGAACGTTGTCATCATTCTATGCGTAAAGATATACAATGGACTTACATATGTAAAAATAACTTCCAAAATATAAACAATATTATATTTATATCGATCCTATTAATGTGTGTTTTTATTAGGTTTTTTTTAAATTTAAATCACCGATTAAATATCAGTTTATTAGTTTTACATTAGTGTAAATCTCATATCTAAGTAAAAGTCAAATCTAGTGTATTAACTTCGGATATAAATGAATAATAAAAATCTACATTTTCGTAAAAAAAAAAGTGAAAATATGAATTATTTTTGAAAAGAAAGCATTAAACAAAAAATATATTTTAAAAATTGGTAGATACATTCATTTATATTCGTGCGAGGCAAAGCGAGATGGCACGAGACGACCAGTGTACCTTTAACGCATCGTGTTAATTTATTAATAATGAAACCTAGCTCTTTTTGATGCGAGTACAGTCCAACTTGATTTTATTTATTATTAGTAACTATATAATACTATGTACAAATCAGTTTGGACTGTGCCCGTCTCACTAGAGAAATTCTGTGTCGAGACGGGAGATGATAACAAGTATATGGGGACCGACTAAATTTGCTCGTTATATCCGTTACTCGTTATACCAATGCGTATTTAAATTACCTACCATTAATTAATACGCTGCCTTTTTGAAATCCAATGTTGATTAATCTGTATATACATACCATCACTCGAAACGTAAGTTGAGATGACAAAACTACATAAATTTAAATGATCATTTTTAATTATTCAACACATTTTTTAATGTGTATAATTTAAAATTGACGATTTAAAAATTTCACTTAAAACACGCAAATGTATTGGCCCGTATTATTTGTTCGGTACGACTGAGAAGCAAGCTCGTTATAAAAGTTCACTCTTGTATTTAAATTTGCGTAAACTAAAATATCAAAGAGTTTTTGCTCACTATAGCCGTGAACTCGCTATACCCGAGCTCGCTATAACCAAGTTTGACTGTAGTTGCAAAGTCAGTTGCTCGCTTAAAACACGCAATGCATTAAAAAGTCATGTATTCGCCCGTATTATTTGTTCGGTACAACCGAAAAGCAAGCTCGTTATAACAGTTCACTATTGTATTTAAACTTGCGTAAACCAAAATATCAATGATTTGTTGCTGCCTACAGCCGTGAACTCGCTATACCCGAGCACGTTATAACCAAGTTTATTAGTATATTAGGATTTGCCAATAGCGACAGTCTTTGTTACTCTAAAATTGAAATGGCCATCAAAATGAGAACTAGCTTGTTATTTAGAAGAAGTTATTGCATTTATTTTGTATTTTAAACGAGACTGTACCGATTAAACATTCGTATAATAAGTCCAATAATAAACATGTTCTTCAAGCATCTATCGGTTTTTTTTTATGATTTTCTCCAAATAAAAAATATATAGATATAAATATATATATGTCATTTCACTCGGTGGTGTATCTACTAAAATTGAGCCCCAAAGCAAAATGGAAAAAAAAACCTCCAATAAATTGTCCCCCTATAAAAATGACAACCTATTATTTATTATATGTACAGTAGTAGTATAGCGTTCATTTACCAATTACTTAAATATTTTTTTCTTTTTCAGAGGCTTTAAAAAAAATTTCAAGCATAAATATGTTTTTTATATGTATAGAACATCTTCGCTTTGCGAAGATGATTTGGTAATACTGCTCTAAACGTCGATAATGTTTTTACGTATCTTCGTATTACAGCGGTAGCCGTATCAGACCTGTTTTACATCGATTGTTATGAGAAATTATCGCTCTGTTAACTAACCTGTTGAAAGAAAATCTGCGCGACAATACGTTTGAAATATAGCTGCCATTTACAACGTTCTAAATTGATAATACTTAAAACCTGTAATATTTTAAACAA
This sequence comes from Eubasilissa splendida, assembly GCA_031772225.1. Classification (NCBI taxonomy): domain Eukaryota; kingdom Metazoa; phylum Arthropoda; class Insecta; order Trichoptera; family Phryganeidae; genus Eubasilissa; species Eubasilissa splendida. Next base: position 15,292,571 of record CM062865.1, on the reverse strand, counting down.
TTGACATGCTTGTAGTATAGTAGTTACGATACTTGCCTAGTGATCTTAGTGGTCGGGGGATCGAGCCTCGTTCCAGGAGGCCATCAAGTTAGTCCTATTCTCATAACACAAGCATTTAGCACAGTTTGAACATAGTAAGAACATTGACACGTTTTCGTGTACGCATATATATATATATATTAAATTAACGCTGTACGGCTAACAGAAAATAACGGTAAAATTTATTTATTTAATATTCCCCACTGCACCACTTGTGGGAGACAAATCACTAACGCGAGTGTTGTACAGATTGCAAATACAAATAACAGAAGGCGCAAGCCATTTATATATTTTTTAGCATAAAATAATACATTTTAAATAAAGGTAATTACTTTACTAGACGTGGTCTGTTCTAAAGCAATTACCTGTGCAGTTTTTATAAGTTGTATATTATTAAAATACAATCAAAATTTTTTTTTGTCTATAATATAGTTGGAGACAAGCACAAATGACAAATTAGTTGTATTCTACCTACATAAAGCAACCACTTTGTTATTTTTGGTTTAAAATCTTGTAACAGTTTATGATATAATATGAAATAAAATACTAGATATGTGTATTACATCCATACATACTGACGTTGCATTTAAGACCAGGTACCCATGGAACCGTAAATAAAATGAAAATATCAGTCTTCTAGATTTTTTACTCATTTTAAAAACAATATAAATGTCAAACGCCAAACATCTTAAAAATAAGATTCCGAAACAATTAAATGTATGGAGACGTGGAGTCCGCGGTTTAGCTCGTTATTGAAATAAATCTGGTAATTTCACTATTTCGTACAAAATTGGAAAAACGGATAAAGTATAATAAGAAAAATATGAAAAAAGAAAAAGTCCTGGAGCTGGCAGACTGAATGCAGTGGAAATGAGATCACTTAGGCGTATATGTGGCAAATCTATTTATGACAGAGTAAAGAATGAATAAATAAGGAAATAATGTAGAGCTGATGTTAGTATAGTGAGTAAGATTAAGAAAGGATCACTTACGTGGTTTGGGCATATGGAACGGATGAATGAGGAGAGAATGGTAAAAAAGATATATAACGCGAGTGTTGATGGCACCAGAAATAGAGGACGTCCGCGGAAGACTTGGCACGACCAGGTCAACCAGATAATGGTGAATGGTTCTGTTAGAAGCCTAAACAATCGGCGACCTTGTATGAGAAGATGTATGAATGTGGATGAGGCGAGAATTGTGTCAGGACAGAAGAGTGTGGCGCTCTATTCTCTCTGCCAGCCCCGCGGGGAAACGGCGTGATGGTAAGTAAGAAAAAAAATACTTACGACATATAATCAAAATACAAAATGAGAAAATGCGAAGCGTTTCACTTAGTGCACAGATATCCAATTTAAAAAATATATATATTCTGTTAGATTTACATGAACCAAGATTATTAAGACCAAAGTTATAAAATCACAGAGATCAAACAACGAAGTCAAAAACCCCATTAGTCGTTAACCAAAATCGTGTCCGGCATAGTCTTGACATTAGAGCCATACAAAAGTAACAAACACAAAAAACATTATCGCACCAATATAATGTGAAGTGAGCAGCTCTAACGGACGGAATTTTAAAGAACACTTCCGGTACATCCAGCCACGTGTCACTATTTTTTTCTGATCGAGCTCCGATCCCCGTGAAACGAATTCAGTTTTAATGATGTGATAAAATTTAACATTTTCAGGGATTTTTCAACTGTGGTATTATATCTGTAAGCTTAAGACCGGTTGTTAAATCAGTGGTAACTTTTTACTAAGTTATTAAAGTAAAAAAAAATGCTAAAACGGATTGTTCGATCGTTGGTAAAAGATGCAATGGTAAACTAATTTTACTCTCGAATATCAGATGGTAAAAATCAAAAATCGTTAGTTATATATGGTGGACTCTTCACAGCTATTTCAAAAGTCATCTGTCACATTGATACTTACAAAGTTGCAGTATACGATAATTAATCATTCAATATCCCGCAATTTTAGTGATGAGAGTTCGTCTGATGATGATCACGTTGTTTAATATACATTAGCACATACGCCGAAATAATATTGTCAGTAAAATTGAGATTTCGAACACAAGGGCATCTTGCCACACTGTGTACAACCGACTACACCCCCTCCTAAATTCCTACAGTTCACTATCCCTACAAATCAAATTACTCTTGTACAAAGCAATCATCCGTCCTATATGCGAGCCCCATCCAAGGTTCAAGTAACACTAACATTTTAGAATCCAAATAAAATTCCTTAGAGGAATCACATACACGATTCACCGTCTAAATTTTATTCTAAATTAATTTTCATCCCAAACCCTTCCATAAACTCCAGGTCCAGGTCGCAAGAGGTACGAAGTAGAATACTCCGTTAGGTCACAACCTAGAGCCTCCAAATATTCGTGAATCTAACTATTCGAATATCGAACAGTTAATATTCGAATATATTTGTAAAATTTTTAAGAAAGTAATAATTTACTTCGGATGATAAATACAAATAAATACATTCTATATATTTAAAAAAAAACACAATAATTTTAGAGAATTTATTTATTTTAATTTTTTTTAAATATGTTATAAAAAAACAACAAAAAATAATGTTGAATTTAGAAATACAAATTAAAAAAAAAAAACACAAAAAAAAAATTCAATTTTGTAAATATACATATATAAAAACAATAAAAAATAATCCAAATTTAATTTTTTAAATATAAATATAAAAAAGTGCATAAAACGGTTAAAATTAATTTTAATTTTTAAAATATATAATAACAAAAACATAATGGAAAATTATTTCAACAAAAAAAAAACATTAAAAAACAAGCCAAAAATAATGAAATTATTTCAATTTTGAAATTACTTAAAAACACAAATTGTGATCGATATTCGACAATATCGGTGATCGGAGACTGTGACTGTGATCACAGTTTCATTAGTAATACGCGTGCGCCGCACGGTATCACAACACACGAAATATTTTTTATAAAACATAATTTTGAGTGTATTTACTTATATTACTCAAACTTCATTTACGTAAAAAGCTTATTCTAGCATGTATAATTAATATATTGTTACGTTGCGCGCTGACGCCGGTGGATAGAATGCCAGCGCACCACGCCACCAGCTAGACTCAGTCTGTGGATTGGTAAAGTGTGGTGTCGGAATGGATAGGAGTGGTCTGAATAATGCAAAAACACTTTATAACACTAAGAACAATTTAATTACATAGTATAAGCAAAACCCGACATTGTAAGCGCGATAACTGTCTTTGACATCTTCTTTCTTCGTGTTAAACTCTCCTCCAAGTGAGGACACAATGTTATCGATTTAGCACACCTCGATTTCTACCCATTTCGCCACGGGGTTGCCGCAGCCTTGTTCCAGGCGCCACGCCCCGTACCAGAAGTGATCTCTTACTCCGGGTTACCCCGATGCCATCTTGTCACTGTCCGTCGAGCCCATCCGTCTGCCGTCGCTCACAGGCAGTCTCCCCGCCCGTCCCAGCAAAGAGATTGTTCTCACGCGCGGGTAGACCAAGGCTTCGACTCGCTTGGATCCACCACGCCTCATTCAATCTTATGTTTTCGATTTATTTTCGCCATTCTGCCTGGCGAGTCGCCCGCTTCTCCTCAAACACACTCCTCCGACAGGGATCGGTAGATAGCGCTCTGTGTCTTCGCGCATTTATTCGAAATGTCACAACACATCTTATTTAACATCATCACGAAGAATTAAAGCCCTTAAAACATTTGATTAGATGGCGCTTATCAGGAATTATAACGTCAACCCTTCATGAATATCTTTCATTTCATTTGCACATGCACCGAATCATAAATCAATAAATAAAATTAAATAATGAATCACGAATCAGGATATGGTCCGGCCTGGTGTAACGTTGCCCGTCAACAAATATCTATATGCGATATATTTTCTTCATTTTGATATAACATAACTAGATTTCTTTATTTTATCCAAAGTTTTTGCCAAAATATGATGTCTATTTTAGTTTTTCTAATATTGTAATAATACTCATTATATTTGATTTACAAACGTTTTCAAAATAGGTGATTATTACGTTCCCATACCAAATATAATAATTGTTATTGTTATTACATTTATTACTGTTGTTTCCTTAATGTCCTAAAAATAACATACGAACCTAAGTACGGCATTACCTATAAAAAATGGTACAAAACTCTTTTATACACAATTTTATATTTAAAATAATTGTATACGATTGAAGCTGATAAAAAATTCAATATGTTCTCGTCCTATTATACAACCTAGCTTCCCCTATATAATGCTGATTTTCGGTTATGATTTAATTCATAATATATTTCTTATATATTCTTGCGCAGCACACAGTCCACCGAATAAAGTGTCTTACTTAATTCAAATCCTCAGCAACATTACTTGATTTCTCGACAGCGTAATGGTAAATACACCCGGCCGCCACGCGGGAGACCGTGATATGGGATTTTACTGAATTTGCGAATATTTTTTTCGAACCAGAAATCGTATTCTAATGTGCCTGAAACAAGTGACGCGTTTGTTTCTTTCATAAATATGTTGATTATTATTTGACGCGCGTGAACATTAGCGATTGTTTATTGTCACCATTAAAGGCACTTTGTTACTGTTTCAGTTTTAAATTCGAGGTATTCTACGCACATTTCCTATTCGTTCAAGGCGACACAAATAGTTTATTTATTTATTAATTCAAATATAAAAGTGTGTTATTGTCGCTAGAGAGATAAATCACGAGAGTAATATGGTTAGTTTTGCTCGTACTCATTGTCGACAAATATTAATTTCTTTGACTTTGTCATAATAATGTTGATTGTACATGTATATCATTCGAATTAATAAATCTAAAATTAAAAAGATTATTAAATAAATACTGCTAATCAAAGTAATCAAAGTAGATCTCTTAGAAACATTATATAAGAATAATTTATATTTTGGAAAAAAAATACTATCCCAATCAATTAGCATACCACTGTACATATATATATATTATACTACGTACATCTAGCGTAGGTATGTAGTTTTAATTTTAGTGGATAAAATCGACGATATTACACAAATTTATGACTTTTTTCGGCTTTTATTTAAAATGATTAAAATCTAAATATTAGCAATATTCGAATACGTCCAAGAACACACAATTACTGGATTTTTACCTACAAAGGCACTGTTATTCCAATTCTCACCCTTCAATCTCCACATTTAACAAAATTGTTATATATATAAAGTGATCACTTAAGCCAGCCGTAACGTGATAGGTCGTAAGCCCTATAATTACCTCATACTTCAATATATTTTCCATTAAATATAATAAAAAATAGCTTTATCTCTATGAGATATCTGATATTCGTTTAAAATCTAAATGTATATGCTGTTTAAAAAAAATGGGAAAAATGAATTATCAAATTTGGTCCATAGATAGCGATGGTGTAGTGGTACTCGAAGCGAGTCCACATACTAACATATATACAACTTTCAAAAATTTTTAAAAAATTGGAGATTGAGGGGTGAGAATTGGTGAACGATATATATAAAGTGATCACTTAAGCCAGCCGAAGATAGGTCGTAAGCCCTGTAATTACCCATACTTCCATATATTTTCCATTAAATATAATTTAAAAAATAGCTTTGTCTCGATAAGATCTGAAATTTGTTAAAAATCTAAATATACTACGTTGCCATTTTTCGGCGTGCACGTTTCATAATTAGATACTATTTCCCATAATTTAGATAGTACCTATTAGAATACATACACGATATTTAACCAAATGCACCCATGCCACGCTTTACGGAAGAGATACTGTAAATCGAATTAGTTTTATAAATACATGAAGGGATCAGATTTCAAATTCACCGCCATCTCAGCCGGCATTAATGCTAGAGACAGCTCTGCCGGCTGCCGCTACAGGTCTGGCCCGATTCCTCACCGACGACCTCTCTCCTTTTTCATCACTCCGCAACGGTGATCTTGCCGGCCCACGCGCGCCGAGCGAGACCGCCGACTCGCTTCATTTCATAATACACGCGCACTTTCTGCATTTCTTCATACTATTCGTAATATCTGTCTTCCTTGTTTTATCACACTGTCACAATAAACATCAACACGCCAATCATCACTCTTTCATTTAACCACCGACCTAACCCCCAAATACATATTGAATGAGCATTTGTCTTTCGTATCTCTTGTGGGTGACCTTGATTAATTTCGCGCAAATCTTCATTTAATTCATCAGCTCAATCAAAGCTCCTTAGGAAGGTATTCAATTCTCAGTTTTTCAGACAAATTCCATACATTGATCGGCGGCATTGTCTTTGCCTCAATCGCTAACTTCAAAATATTCCTTATAGCGATTGTTTACGCGCCTTGTTACTTAGATTTTTTCGGAAGCTAAGAAGACGATAATCGACAGGTATTATTATTTTTACATCCCGAGCTTCGACCAGTCCAGCGGTCCAAATAAACCACCAGTGCGCGCTTCGGTCGGTCGAAATCTAAAGAAGACAACCCAGCTAAAATAACAACCACATCGGACCAGTTCATATATCATATGTGTGCTTATTGTTAATCGGAATCCTGGGAACCAGCTATCGAAGGCATTTATATAAACAGCGATTATTTTTCAGTAAAGCGAATTACTGATAGTTTTCTCAACTCATTTAGAGCAAAATGGGATGAACGCGTAACAAAATGACGCACAAAAAATATTTTCTAAAAAATTGCAAAACAGTATTTTTCAGTATCAGTTACGCGAGTGTTCCACAGTACCAACCTACATAGTTTTAAAATAAATCTTTCACGTCAGGAGCGCAATTTTTTTCTAAAGGGGCTGTTTGTGAATACATACAGACGACACACGCCTACAGTAGCGCCCCGTGAATTTTCCGGTTCAACCGTGTGTTAGTTTTGAAGCGAAGCCCACCCTGGCGTGAAATGTGATCACGGCGGGGCGCGCCTCTCGCCGAGCACGGCCGCTTGATCTAATTATGGCTACACACACAGCGGCCGCTTTGATCATGGGGTCACGTGGCAGCGGGCAAATCAAGATGGCGGCCTCGCGCAAAATGGCGCCCGGGAAGCAATGAAGTGACGCCTTCGTCAATAGTTTCGGGAACGGTTTACAAGCCGCGATCGAAAAATACGATCTGGAATAAATTTAAAAATAAGTGGCGATACAGGGTAGGCAGTTATGCCAATGCAGTTAATGCAGTGCATCGGGGCCCACGTTAAAATCTTCGCGTTCTATAATCTATTAGAAATCCATACTTTTGCGAGATACCGAGATTATTTAATTATGTACTATTTCTTATCTTAATTCCGAAGAAACTTCACTGGTATTATTTTTATATATCATGTTATTATTATTGTACTGTTTGTTCCTCTAAAAAAAATATAAAAATTCCTTTTACAACGTTAATAATCCTAATCCTAGATTAATAGACCTAATCCACAGCCAGAAACGGAATTATAAATTTTAAAAATTCGTTTCTCATATGCATTGCAAAAACATGTGAAAATATTATTGACGTAAGTGTATACCTACCTCAGAACAGGTACTTTATATGTACCTAGCGAGGTAGTTAGCGGCCGACAAGGCTTGCATGTAAATGGAATGTAGTATTAATACTTGTACTTTCTGATTACTTTAAGGATTTTTACATTGATGCAAGATTTAAAGAAATGTTGTTTTAAAAATAAACGCTGATTTATCATTTATCGGCACTGAAAAATGAAAAAAAAAATAGCAGCAGTACCCCATTGCATGTCAATAAATCAAAACGAGTTTTAAAATTTTGTTCTTATTATTTAATGGATAAACCACGCAGTACTAATATTAGTATATCTTATATTTATTACAATACCGGGGGGCCTTTTTCCATTCTGCATGGGGTCTAATTTTTCTAGTTACGACACTGAAGGAAGGCCTTCACATGGAGCCATTACTCCTTCACATAGAAAAGTCTAAATTAAGGTGGCTTGGACACGTCTTTAGAATGCCAAAGGAACAACTACCAAGATGTATCTTCTTGGCAACTCCGGAGTGAAGACGTCCAATGAGTCACCCCAGACTAAGCTAAGTAACAAAGACTGTATGAAGACAGATTGGTCAACAGAGGCATCCGACCCTATTATATAAAATGATGAATAAATTATAGAACACCATATCCCGATACGTTTATTTTTACAGACACCCTTCGAATGCGCCCACGATTGACTTCTCATAATGTTCGTCTTATACAATGATCTACTCATAATAGATAAACCAAGGCAGACATCATACTCGCAACGAGGCATGATATATCAATATGTTTTTATTATTTAAGTTATTTGTATCAAAATAGTTTACTGCACACGAAAAATAACTTGTGGGCATATTACTTATTTTGACCAAAATGGAAATTGTGGTATGTTAGGTAAATTTAAGAAACATTTTTTATATCTTTATATTTTAATTTATTATTTATTAAATAAAATATCTGACAAATCATAGAAGATGACAAGCAAAATAAATAATATTAATAATCTAGAAAAAATATTTCATAACCCGTTCACAATAAATTTGAGTGGCAGCATCTTATTATAAGACCGTTGGGGTCGGGGGAAGGGGGTAGTCAAACTAAATCGGGCATGTATATACAAAAGGTTTGATGACAACATTTGTATTATAACAACTGATTTATTCTGTATCAAAATCTTAACGGTCTGTAAAATATAAAATAAAAAACAAAAGATAAAAAAACATTTTGTCCTTTAAATCTGATCCCAATATTACTGTATATTATAAACTACTAGTGATCGGAACCCAGGATTTAAGGAGGCAGTAGGGAGTAGGATGTAGGAGTGTCCGAGAATGAACAAATCATTAGTTTTGAACAATTATATAGATTGTTCCGAAATAATTGATTTTTTTAATTACTTTGGCTCCGAGTCCTCTAGTAGGGTACCTAGTTTTGTTAAGGCTCTAAAGAGTAACAATGTACCCAAAAATTATAAAGGCAGGAAGAAAGCGAGATGTCTATGGAGGGGGAGAGGATGGGATGACTATATTTTCCTCAAGGTCCTAGAATGAAAGTGAGAAAAATTTAGAATTAATAGTTTGAATATGCTATATATACAAGAATCCATCATCATCATCATGCTGTTCAAGAACATTTATTCAAGACAAATCTTTAGAATCTATTATCAATAATTGTAGACATCACCCGAACAACGATGTTCAGAAAATTTTGGTGATTTTACTAAATAAAAACTGTTTATTTTATCTAATGATGGGAAAAAATAATATTCAAAGAGAGTTATTAATGAAGACATAAGAAAGGAGGAGAAACTACATAGATTCAAAATGAAACTAAACATATATTTGAAAGACAAGTTGTATTAAAAAGGAACTATTTTGATCTTGTTTATGTTAGAGCATATATAAAAATACTAATGTATGCACTATATTCAGAATAAATAAATAAGACGTGCTTGTGGTCTAGTGGTTACGAAACTCACCTAGTGATTTAGTGGTCAGAGGTTCGAGCCTCGTCCCAGGAGGCCATCAAGTTAATCATATTTTTATAGCACAAGCGCTTAGCTTAGTTTTCAAATACATAGTAAGAATATTAATGTGACACGTATTCCGTGTACGCATCTCTATTTTAAATGATAATTATATACTTTTTATCAAATTATTACATCCAAATGTGCTTAATTTGACATACAACAATATTGCAAACTTAACACAGCCAAAAATATGTCGTACATCGTTGTTCAGCTGAAGTCATCAATTATTGCCACTAGGGCAAGAAGCTTCGGAACCACAACCTGTCATCAGGTAGCATGCATATCCCAGTAATTTTAAGTTATGTAAATAAGAACCAACCAACCGTTGCCAGAAGTCTAAGTTTATTAAACAGGCATTTGCGATTTTACCTCCGTCATAAGGAACAAGGAATCAGAGACTTTATTTAGAGACTAAAAATGAACGTTTTCGAAAAATCATAATATACAAAAGTTCAAATAACAATTTTAAATAGTACAGGACTAAACTGTTTATGTGTAAAGCGTCCTTGAGGTGACATTTTTTTTACGAAAATGGTGTTATAAAAATTATCCAATGTTATTAATAATATTATTAAGAATATATCTGATCAGATATTTGTTTATATTAATTGTTAAGATAGGTTATATGTACTATATACAGGACAACTGGAGGGGGGCAGAACCCACCATTTCTCAGAACTGGTTTAGAAGCTAGAACTTCCTTGTTGGTCCTACTCATCAGAGCTAATCAAAATATTCAACATTAATTCAATAACATATTCAAGTTTATGCAGTATGTAAAATGAAAAAAGAGAAGAAATTCCATGTAGTTATCAGCAATTTTACAACATTTTAAAAATTTAGACCCTCCAGCGTCCCTTAGGTTATATGTACTATGGTAGACCACCTCTGGTTATAAATTGTAATGTACCATGACGTAGCACATGTTGGCAAGAATGACAGTGTGGAAGAGATAAAAGAGTTCTCTCTCTCTCTCTGGAATCGTAGATCAGAACACATCTCTTATATTGTATTTATACTTGTGAGATCTGTAATAAACTGTATTGTTGTACATTGAGTTCTTGACTACCTGAATTCCCGCACACGTAAAGACACCATTGTTTGCAACCGTAATAGTCGGGTTAAGGATATAACATAAATAATAATAATAAATTATATTTTTAACATAATACACGTTTATATAGTGGCGAGAGAAAGAAGTAGCTAAAAAGCGGTGGGTAAGGGGGGGGGGGGGCTAAAATGTGTAGGATTGTATAGTGAAAGAGCAGATATACACTTGATTTAATGAGAGACTTACTATTAGACAAACAAGCATGATAAATATACATGTAAACAAAATCATTATTTTTAATTGATTAAGTATAATGAATGAATAATACCTTAATGATTAAAATATGATTATATAACCGAGAAAGAAAAATAATAATTAATATACAAAAGCTTTTCAATTGTTAAGCCGTCATTGAAAAACTAGCCCGTCTTTTATTTTCCTCTCATTTAGTTCTTACACTAAATTTGTTCCGTAAAAATAGAAGCGGCTCCATCTAAGTCTTTTCAAAAGACTATTCCAATCCAAGAGACATAACCGACGTGAAACTATTTCACCTGGCCAGGGCTAACCCAAGCATTAGGCAAAAACATATTTTTATGCTAAATTTTAAACTGTTATAATGCAATGAATAATTGAGACATTTAAACTGATTTATTATTCATATACACAGACCACCAAATATATAGACATGTACTAATGAAAATTCCTAGCCCCAATGTTTTCATTTTGGTTTCACCCACGTGATCACTTTGGTACCACTTACGCAATCAAATAACTGCAACTTTTGTTAAAAATATGACTCGATTGGAATGAAAATTTTAATGCTGACAATATAATATGCATTAATGTAAAAAATACACATTACTGTTGCATAAATGTGTCATAATCTACCGGATTTATGTTTCCACCAAGAATGTGTGTAGAATGCCCTTGGTCCCGTAACTAACGTTCCAAACCCTTCTCCTATATATACACTTCATATGATGTCTATTCATTTACTAGTCTGTGTTCATATATAAAATATGAGGTAAACTGTATACCACATATGTAAATAAATCTAATTGTTTAGAAGATTTCTTCATAAACAATAAAAAAAATCATTAACAATACCAAAACAATATAAATTGGCATTAAGGCTTTAATTTTTTAAGCATCATATTATACACATACATATTTGTTTTAAAGAGAGTACAAAATCAACAAGACTAAGTATTTTATTTTTGTTTCCACGGTTCCGTTCGTCAGTCTGTGTGGATGTTATATTCATACACATGTACACAATACGCTTACATAGTATATTAGACAGAGAAAAAAAATTGTGACAATTTACGCACATCCTAACATGGACAAGAAAATGACGCAAAAAAGCATAGTACAATGTAAATAAAAAGTTTAAAAAATTGTTAACATATTGCATCGAAGAATAATTGTTAATTATGTTTTTAAATATTACTAATCAAACAGAAAATATATCAATGTCGGTAAATGTGGTGCATTTGTATAATGAAGTGTAAATAATATTGTGTATGTGTTCAAAGCGCGGGCGTGAGAGTCACGCAAAGCAAGGTGCACGTTTATGGCGACCTCTTTTTATTTCCTTCGCTCAATCCACGCTTTTAGTATCACTCTTGTCCACAGTTAATGTATTTACTTATTGCATTAACTGGGTAGAGATTTATTAAGAATAAAATCACGAGTCTGCAGTGGGACAATAATTGGTAACGGATTTAGCCGGATTACAACTAGCGAACACAAAGATATTACAACTGGCACAGCTAAGAAAAGGATTCTTGCATTCTTCCGATATCCATCGTCAGGAGAAAAGAAGACTAAGAACCACGTGGAGCAAGGGAGCAGCGAGCCTGGGTGCAAGGCGTGGAGGAAGCACAAATCTGGGCAAGGCGCGTGTCAACGAGACTAGGAAGAGGCTGAGGGTCAGGGATCCATGATCTTAAACGCAATGTCAGTCTAAATAGATGTAATATACATACACATGTACATAATACACCTACTATTTATTTATCGGAAATGACACTGATGTAAGTATAAGGACATTAGACGTAGAGAAAAAAAAATGGTGACGATTTACATATTGACAAGAAAATGACACAAAAAAGCATAATACGATGTAAATAAAAAGTTTAAAAAATCATTTACATATTGCATCGAAGAATACTGTTCATTAGGTTTATAAACATTGCTAATGAAACAGAAAATATATCGACGTTATATATTTATTGATTGTGAATATATTTAATGATTTATTATGAATTTATCAAACATGTTTCATAGTTCGCCCTCTTTTGGATTCTATGGCAATAAAGGTGATCTCCAAGATCTCTGCTAGTTTTTTCAATTAGTTATGAATATTTTTAATGAAAACGTATTTTTGTTATGAAGTTGCAATTTCAGAACATAGTTTTAAAAATTGAATAATAGATGTATTAATTGTAAAAAAGATTAAGAATATAATTTCAAAATCTGACAAAAATGTGTTCAGTTGATTCAATATCAGTATCCCGGAGGCAACCAAATTATTTTTTCGATAGATTTTTTTCTGTATATCTTTGTAATTTCATTTCATTTGTATTAGTTGTGTTTATCATTATCGATGGGCCAAAATTACCAGAAATGTGTTAATGACTGGGAGGGTCTGGTCAGATTAGTTAATAGATCATACTTTATTCATTTTAAATAAATATCAGATACCTCATAGAGACAAAGCTATTTTATTATATTTTAATGGAATGATATACAGAAACATGTTGGATAACTACAAGGCTTACTACCTGTCTTCGGCTGGCTTAAGTGATATATAACATTCACCAATTTTCACCCCTCTCTCCCCATATTTATCAAATTTTTGAAAATTCTATATTTGATTGTGTGTTCTTGAACATATTCAAATATTAATAATTAATTTTAATTTGTTTTATTAATAAGTGTTTTATTTCATAAACTATACTGTTGTGCTAATATTTATTTATAAATTTGTATGTACATACATTATATATAAATAATAATTATATTTTTAAAAAAGTACACAATTCTCGAAAATGTATTTTCTCAAAATAAGCATGCAATAAACAATTTTCCAAGCGAACAATTGTGGGCAAACCATATTCTTAACCCTTATGTGATGGAGAAATAAAAGACCCACTGGTGACGGAAGAGTTAGGCACGTATCTTTATATATTTTATATGAGAGAACCTTTTAAAAAATGTGTTAAATAATACAGTAAAATCCCGTTTATTCGAAATTCGCCACAAGTCAAAGATTTGGAGCAGAATATGGTTCAGCTGGAAAATTTTCATATTAAATTCTACTTATAAATCGAATATCGTTATTCGAAGCTATTTTTGGACCCTGTCAAATGAATTTGTCGATCTATTTTTCGCCTAATTCGATCTTTTTTGTCAAATGTCCGTAATCTGCAAAGTACACGTACGCTACACGATGCGCCTGTCGAAAGTCCATCCAAACCAAATGGGTAGTACCGCCCCTATACCGATTCACGATGCATAAAGTTAATTCACATTGTTTGTTTTCTCTCATTTTCAGTATACTAAAAAAAGATGACAAAACATATCTAGTGCATCCTTGATTTTTAACCTGTTAGCTGCCCAGAAAAAGCCCTAGGTGGATCAGCATCATACCACCAATTGGCGGCAAAATTCAAAATTCATAGACTAGCTTTTTCCTAATTTTATTTTTATGAAAAAAACATGAAAACGTTGGTATAACTAAAAAAAAAAAAAAACAAAATGGAGCTTCTATCGCGATTTTCGGCTTTGAGATAAAAAAATGAATAAACAAAAGTTTATAGTGCTACCAGGCCTTAACAATCAGGATAGGAAATCATTATTTATTTTTTATTTGTTATTTGAAAAGATGACTTCAGATTTTATGTATATTTAAAACGAAACAATTATCTGTCTCCCCATTCAAATACTGGCCTAACCCTGCACTTGTTAATGGCTGATTTTCATCAACAGTATTGTCAAGGTCTTTTTCATCATAGATGTGAACCACAAAATGATCATCCTCGACATCGTTCTCATCATCGGACTCTGCGGTAGTAACAAGCATATTGGAAATTTTTAGGAAGTCCGCAATATCTCCATTAGCGAAAAAGTCCCACTCGGCCATTTTGTAAAAAATTCAAAAAAATTTACAAAAATTCGATAACTGTAAACGAAAAAATATATTTTAGCACTTCACATCACACGTCGGACTTATGATATAGCACTAACATGCATGAAATGCCATTTGCGCCAATGGCCTATATGATCTATAACGAAGCACTCACTGTATTTATATAGTAAAACGCGCTTAATAACTAAAAAATAATACTTTATTCACTTTAATTATTCACTTACAAACAAATAAGTATCACAAAATAAGGGTACAATTGTAAATATATGTGTATTGCAGGATAAATCCTGATAATACTCTGCACCGGCTGGAATCAAAATGTAACCGACAAGTACTTTCTATTTGGAAAGTTCTAGTATTTTAGATGTGCGTAATTAGCATGCGTTAGATATTTTAAAATTCGCAAATGTGTGGTTTGCATTCCTCAGACTTTTCCGTATTTCATTAAATTTAAATTAAAACATTTTTATGATTTTGACTGATTTTTATAATCTCAAAAATAGCACCAATGCGAAACTCGTATAAAACGCCAATAGTTACAAAAAATCAATTAATACATGAGATTCTCAAAAAATATTATCTAAAATAATATTAACTGAAGAATACACGACCCCATTAGCGACGTCAACAATATTAAACATGATGACGGATAGAACTTTAGCGTTGAAAGTAGGGCTTACAATTTATAGTCAAATTGCAATTACCGGTAAACGGTAAATAATTCTGCTCATTACCGGTTATTTACCAGTAAGTGAAAAAAAATAGACGTAGATTAGATGATTAAAGTATAACTGTATGTGGCTACCTTTACTAAAAACTACATCCTAGATTAAAACCTAAATAATTTCAAATACGTTTCAGGTGAAAAATGTCATATAAATACATACATATGTATATGTCCTTTTTATTTTAACTGAGATATGGTAATGGGAGATCAGATAATCACTCATGTATATGCCGCATCGAGCTTGGTTAATCTGAATTATGACTGTATAATATTTGATTTACCTGTCTGTTAGGAGTTAATATTATTAACTTATTAGTTTATCCATTATATATATATAATATTTACCCCGATTTTTCTCGAGTTCCCAATATGACATTTCTCTCTGAATAGCAGTGAAATAATTTCCGGTAAAATTGATAAATTTACCAGTAATAACCTATGGTGTGTTTTGGTTGATTTACCAGTTTACCGGTAAACCGGTAATGCAAGCAAGTCATGGAGGGAAAAGGAGTAAGGAAGCGGAGATTAAAGAAAAATAACAAGACGTCACATGCAAGTGCGAAATGCTGCTGCGACCACCACAAAACAAAGTTATAAAAATGCTGGAAACTTTTGTTGCTAACTTCAATTCATTGGAGAAATAGCGGTATTGACAAGTGATAAGTTCGACGATTATAGCATTATTAAAAATGGCACGAAAAGATAGTCAATTATAATCAGGTTTTTTAAAAATAATGTTGTGATTTGTTTACGCTGTATTTTGACAACTTGTTTGTTATTTTAAAATGTGTGTATACAGGTATATATAATTACTTCAAGTTATAATGAAAAAAGTTAGTACCTATATAAAAAAAACTAATTTTCATTTTCATTATCACAAATCATCATTCAAACTTTTTTCTTGATTTTCGGTCCCCTCAACTTCGAATAAACGGGATTATACTGTATTTATGACGTTGAGATTGCAGTTTTTTTTTTACCTAATAAGCGATTAAAATTACCAAAAATCGTTTTTATTGTATTGTCTGAGAAACAATACCACTCCTAATTATAAGAATTTCTGAGTCCTTCAGTATTACTTTGACTCAAACAAACCAGGTATTGTGATCTACCTGATAAGCGGCAAAAATACCCATTTTTCAATATGCCCTAATTGCTTTGCCATTATTAACGAGCAATAATGGTAGGAAATTCACATTTATAATTTAATATTCCAGAGTTTTAATTTAAAATTAAAAAATGAATGGATCTAAAATAAATAAAAACACAGACAATAGAGCCGATGCATCATTTTGTAGAGTAAAGATGCTACTCAACAAAATAAAATAAGTCAGTTTTTATAAAACAAATAGTCTATTTTTATGCAATTTTGAAGTTATGCAGTTTATATTTCAAGAAACATTTTTTTTTTAAATAACTATTTTAGACCAATTTGACATGTTGAAAGGGTCGAAAATTTGGAGAATTTTGTCTGTATATGCAAACATAGTCTACGCCAGTACAATTCAGCCGAAACCAAGTGAAATTGGGCATGTCCGGACGTGTTTCTCCCCTCCATTGTTTTCAGAAATGATCAGTGAGCATTCAACATTCAGACGTGTTGCAGGTACGTTATTTACTTTAAGGGCTGTTCTTATAAACGTTAGATCAAATATCGGTTAGTTTACCAATAATAAACTAACCAACGATGGTCTGGTAGTAAATCTTACCGGCGGTCATCCTATAACCATCTGTTTCTATGGTTTCTACAGCTGTCAGTGACAAATCATAACCTAAAAATTTCCATGCAGGTTTTTGTAGTAGATATTTAAAATAGATATTATATAATTTTAAGTTAATAAAATTATTGTTAACATTGTTATTTACTTATAAAATTTCATATCACTGTCGAAAGGCGTGTTTGCAATGGCACGTCAAACTACGAATTAGCAATTTTAAAAAATTATGGAATATATCCTTAATTTTTATGTGTGTCTAGTCTTTTTATATGTGTTTTCCTGTGGAACGTATATACCGCATAAAAAGAGACCTGAGTGTATATCAAATACAATTGCTGAGCCACAACCATGTGAAAGTTTCAGAAAAAGGACAAAAATTGAGCGATCATTTGACATACAAATAACCTACAAACCCCAAAAATATATACAACATATGGTCAAAGAAACTACAAATATTTTGGACCTAAATTATTTAATAGAATGCTAAAAGATTTAAATCAATTGAATTGTCCCAAGAACATGAAACTATATATTAAAACTTGGATTCGTAATATGGGTAGAGCCAGTATTGGTGCACTCACCCAAACACATTGACTCATACCTATATTAATTATTGTTACAAAGTGATTCAAAAATTAAGTCCACTTTAAAATTGTTCTTCATTTACACTTTTTATATAGTAATAAATGTAATTCTATCTACTACTTGTAATTCTAATTAATTGAACAATTGCTTGTAAACTATGCCCGTCTCGACACAGAATTTCTCTAGTGAGACGGGCACAGTCCAAACAGATTTTACATTGTATTATATAGTTACAAATAAAATAAAATAAATTTTTAAAAAAAGATGAAGAACTATTTGCCACATCGAGTGGAGATGAATATGTACCTACTGCATAGTATAGCAATATTGAAGTGGAATTTGAATCTGAAGTTGAACAGGAAATAGAATATGATTGTGATGAAAGTGTTGAGGATGATCCAGTACTTCAATAATGTAATTGTATCACGTTTACTACAAAAGATGGAACAATCAGGAATACAGAATCACGTATACCTGTAAATTTAACCAGCAACAGCAACAGAAAAGGAAAAATTCAAATCAACAGTAAGTCCAGAAATATGCAATATCATTATAAAGGAAACCAGTCATAAAGTAAAAAAGTATTTGCAGAGTTCAACGAAAAACTGGTAGAACAGGTTCCTAATCCTGAAAATCGACCACCTCCGAAAGCTTCCATGCCATTCAACGAAGCAGAAATGGATACATTCTTGGTAATTTTGATCATGGCTGGTGTACACAAATCAAATAAGGAATGCATCTTAAAACTATGGAAACCAGAATCTTTACCACTTAACTGCGCATCTCTGTCAAGAGATTAATTCAAAATGATGCTTTGATGCATCTGTTTCGATAATTACAACACTCATACAGAGTGCTCCAGAACCAATAAAGCTGCACCTATACGAAATATTTGGACAATGCTCAAGTTGAAAAAATGATGCAGTAAATACAGTGATGATAGCCAACATAATTGACATTGTTTGAACAGATAATGTACAAGAAGAAGAAACAATAGACTGTTGTCGACATTTACTACAAAAAACTATCTACAGGCCAATATTCACAATTGATATGATGAAATAATATTTCATATATAATATTATGGAAATAACTAAGATGTGGCAAAATGTCTCAAAAGAACCTTGAAAAGCCTTATTAACATACTCAAATCAAATACCTTTTATTAAAACTCTTTTTGAGGTTCTGTCATACATACATACCACGCTTGTCTCGTTCACTTTAATATATCTTGTCACACTCTCTTCAGCGAGTTTCAATATCTGATTGCGGCTGTCCCCTATTCCTATTGCCTTCAACACTCGCCTCAGAAAATAATTCAAAATTTACCAGTTCAAGTTAAAGCCATTAAATTCGGATGAAAGGGTTGATATTGTCTCGCTACGAAAGAGTTGTAAATATCTGAAATATATTTATAAATACATTTATGTAATAAAATTTTAATAGGTACGATGACAAATATTATTTACATATATTTTATATATACACATACTTATTATTCAAGCGACTTTAATTTACAGCGACGAGATAATCAGTGACCATAAAAATAATTAATCAGCAAGTGATTCAGTTAATTTATCTAATTTTGACTGGAGTGACTGCTTGGTCTGGATTATGTTGATATCTCTGCCTATTCTTGTCCATTTATCTTTATCTGTGTTTGGTTTATTGTGTGTTTTCAAATGCCTCCAGAAATTACTTCTTTGGCTGAAACTCCTCACACAGACAGTGCAGCTAAAGGCTCGCACGCCGGTGTGATTGTACATGTGTTCGTCGTACATAATCTTTGATTTGAACTTTTTCTTGCAAAATTCACAATCGTTGAGTTCACCAGGTCTAAACTTAGCGAACGAAGTCAAGCAATTTTTTTCCTTTTTTTTCTCTTCTTCGGCTCTTCTGCTGTGCACTTGCAAGTGTCTCGTGAGATTGCTCTTCTGATTAAAGCTCTTGGGACAGCGATCGCAAACAAACGGTTTATCCCCGGTGTGAATGAGTTTGTGTTGATTGCGAATGTGTCTCGAAGTAAAATATTTCCCACAAATGTCGCAATCGTGCAATATTTTCAATTTATAGCCAATTTCCTCTTTTTCCACTTGCTCCTCCTCTTTTCTAATTTTTCTCTCGTGTGCTCTCAAGTGTCGCACAAAGTTGCTTCTGGTGATAAAACCGTGCGAGCAGTAGTCGCAGATGAGCGGCTTCTGTCCAGTGTGAATATAAGCATGCTTCGCAAATGAAAACTCATTTTTACTCTTTTTGCCGCAAATCTCGCAAGTATATTTACTTCCCTCTGTACTATCATGACTCATCTGATGATTATCGCGTGTTCTGCTCCATGCAAACTGTTCGCCGCACACCTTGCAAGAATACGGTCGCTGCCCCGTATGAATGCGCAAATGCCTAATGACATCACTCGGATACCTAAATTTAGCATCGCAAAACTCGCAAGTGAATTTCTTAAACTCTACCAATTCCTCGGGTGTTCTTTTAGTCCGATTTTTGGGTCCGTGCGACCGCTTATGCGCGTAATAGTTACTCCTCCCGAATATGGCAATACCGCATTCCACGCAGCCAAATAGAGTGTTTTCTCTCAGCTGCTTTTTTGTTTCATCAGGAAGATTTTCTGTTTCATGTACTTGTAGATGTCTCTCGAGACTTTGAATTTTCCAGAATAGCTTGCCGCACTGCTCACAGCAATGTTTCAGAGTGGTTTTCTCCTGCTCACCTACAAGCCTAGTTTTCGTAAGTGTTGCGTGTTCTCCCGACACTGATACCGGAACTTTTTTCTTCTCGTGGGACAGCATGTGAACCTTTAAAGCGGATTTAAATCTAAATTTTCTCGAGCATTCTTTGCACTGCCAGCACTGGATATCCGCATGGACCACAATGTGTTTGACGAGACCCATTTTCAATCTAAACGTTCTCCTACAATAATCGCAGGTGTACCTCTTCTCACCCGTGTGCACCGTGCTGTGCAGCTTCAAGTAGTACATTTCTCTAAAAGTTTTATTGCAATGGTTGCATTTGTGAACGGGAGCTACCTTACGCCTGAATTGAACTTGGTGCTTTCTCCGGTGAAGTTTCAACTCATGATTAACATTAAATGTTTGCCCGCAATGTTCGCAGATAAATGGATTATCAATTTTATGGATACGAAAATGTTCATGTAAAATTTTCGGAAACAGAAACTGTTTATAACACACAGGGCAGGTATTCTTTTTTTCTTCTTCACTTAAAGTCGACATCATCTCTTTGGTCAGATTCTTAAAACAATACATTTTAATCAATTTGTGTTGTCTAAGGGCTTCATCGCTATATGTTTTAACCGCTACCAAACTGTCATCGTTTGTCTTTTCCACAACAGATGTCTCATCTTCCATAAACTTTGAATTTTTTCCGTTCTTCGTTAACTTTATTGTGATTACTTCGTCTCTCGACGGTTCATTTCCAGAACAACCTTCATTAATGAATTTTTTTGCACTATTCTCGTTACTCAACAATCTTGCCTCTCTGGACTCTGACCGTAATGCGGAGTTTATAGTTTTACTACCAAATATCAATGGTTTATTTGTAGACAAATATTTAACGTCCAGCTCCTTGTTTGATGTGGTTATAATTTTTCTTACTTGTACAAGTTTGCGTACCTTGTCGAGCACCACGTTTACATCTTCACTTGACGATTCTGTAATTTTGATTTTTTCTTTCGCTCTTTCCATTATTGGTAGGGTAGGACTTGAGTTAACATTAAGCGATGTTTGTTCTTTCACGTTGTCAACTGTATAATCGCCGTCATCGTAAACCGCCTCCTCACCTGTAACAGAAGTTAAATCTAAGCGAATAATGTTACTTTCAACTCATAAGTCATTGTGTAGATTATTAATAAAAACTAGCCCCTTGCTCGCCTTGACAAGTTTTGGTCAGATAACATCAGGCATGCCGTTGGGCAAAATGGAACCAAAGTGCGAGAAAGCAAAAGGGAGGACCTATATTCAAAACTGCACATCGGAAAAGTATGAATAAAAAATGAAAAAAGTCCTTTAAAATGATTCTAAAAATCAGGATTCATGCAACAAGGATGGGTAAAAGGCTACAACTTCAGCTTCCATATTAAATGATGAAATGATTTAAAAACCTGAATAAATGAATTTTAATTTTGAATGGTAAGTAGTTGCCTGCCGGAAGGTTATTACCAAAAAATGTTTTTTTTTATGACCTTACAGCGTTTACACATTGTTAGACATACTAAACATGATGATTTATAAAGTACCACAAGGTCACCTGCAGACAACAATAATTTCTGACAGTGACTTTCTATTTAATACAAATTAAATATATTAATTAGAAAGATACAGTAAAACCGCGATATAACGAGATCCAAGGGTCCAAAAAATAAAAATTCGTAATAACGAATTCCCACATATAACGAAATAAATTTAAAAAATTCTACTATATGTTACGCGGCGTCGCAAAAAAATGTTGCGCGGCTTCAAAAAAGATCGCAAATTCTGCAAACAAAGGAGGAAGAAGGCCATAGGGAACTGAATACCTACATATTTTTAGTAGTTTTGTTATTAAAACAGATAAGCAAATGGATAATCAAAGGTATCAAATTAAGAACAGAACCTATTCAACACCAATTGGAAGATATTTTTGTAAATTCCAGAATATTCCAAACACAAAACAATATTTTAATTATGTTTAAATGTAGAGCCGCTTCAAACATAGTTTTGGGCATGAAACATAAAAAATAATTCAAAAATAAAAATTTGACAGTTGAATCGCGGCATTTTTATAAAATGAGTCGTATATAAATTACGAAGGTACTTACCGGTAACGGCGGCAACCACTTCAAAATATGATACTATGAACCCAAGAAGAAGTTTGAATTGTTTTACTACCTTGTCGGCAGACCGCCGCGCACCGCCGAAAAGGGCATTAAACCGTTCGCATACGGCAGATGCAGCGGCGCGACTTTGTAAGTGCGAAATAATATTTTCATCTTTTAACATTTTTTTATTTTGTTATAAATTAACGTAAATGTATTGGCATTTTTTCGTACGGGACAAAAATGATTTTGTTATAAATATTAACGGGATTTCGTTATATAAATGCATTTTTGTATGAAAAATTGGTTTTAGGGACTAAATTTCGATTTTTTTTTCGATATACGTCATTTTTCGCTATATCGGGTTTCGTTATATCGCGGTTTTACTGTATATAGTAAAACTGTTAATTCGTAACTCACGGGACCGAAATTTAAAAAAAAATTCAAATTACGAATAATGAAAACAAAGTTTTTTAAAGGCAACATTAGAAAGAAATTTTTATAAAAACGTATTAGTTTACTGCGTCCGCGATTTAGTGCGCGCCGCCGCTGTTGACATCGCAATTTTCATTCTGAAACATGATGACTCCATTATTTCAGCTTCCTATGTGTCGAAATGTTTATCAAATAACATATTTCTCCTGAATAAGAAAGGTGTGTGGTGAGTGGTGACGCAGCAGTCTCTCAAGGCAACAAAATCGCGTACATTAATTTGATTGGCGGTTAAACTCACGTTTTTCATCCGAATTGGAATATTTAAAATGCGCGTGAAAAATAATTTAAAACTTTTAAATCTTCCTGTCTCACTGGCCTTGTCGGTTGAGGCTTATTATTTTCTCATGATTTTTCAAGTTCGAATCGAGAGAGGTATTTGTGATTCGATTTTTTCTGCCAATTTTATCTATGATATCAATTTTTGTCAGTTTTCAAAATAAGCTCCATTTATCCAAATGGTTAAGGATTTATACGAATTACAAGATGTTGGTGCTATTTTAGAGAATGAAATGTGAAAAAAAAATGAATAAAATATGTCAACGTATTTAAATATTAAAGATTTATATAGTTTCTTCAGTACCTTACAGATGCAAATCGCAAAGTTTCATAAACATAGAAACTAGATCAAATGATTGAATGAAAACATTATTTTAACAAATCTTATAAAATACACTATGAAATTTGATGTACATATCATATTACGTACATAAGTTATGTCATATGGCAAAACTCAGTTCGGCACCTGCCATGCCAGCGTGCGGCATCGTCATTGGCCGATAGGCGAGGCTAGTTGCAGATGTTTATGAAGGGATGAAGTTCAAATGCCTTCATGCGAGTTTAGGGATTTAAAAACATTTGCAAATGTGCAAATTACGTGAACAAATGATTTATTTTGGGTGTCAAAAACACATACGAACTGCGAATAATCAGATTTTATGAATTATCGGTAGAAATTATTATGAAATGTTATTTTCGGGCCGATTTTTTTTTTAAAAAGTGCGAATTCCGTAAAAATACGAAACATAGGGTTACGAATTAACAAAGTTTTACTGTACATATAAAATCAATTTTATTGAAAAATATTGTTGTTGCTACCGGAATTAAAAACATCACAATAAGAATGTGGTCTCCTCAATAACTTTCTATTTAAAATAATAATAGCTGATAGAATAAATCACCACATCCGAACTCTGTTCTACGAGTAGACAATTAAACGAAACTGCGCAAAGAACAATCTAGAGGTAAATGGGGTTATGTATGTA
Source organism: Eubasilissa splendida (assembly GCA_031772225.1). NCBI lineage: Eukaryota > Metazoa > Arthropoda > Insecta > Trichoptera > Phryganeidae > Eubasilissa > Eubasilissa splendida. Next base: position 15,268,150 of record CM062865.1, on the reverse strand, counting down.
TGTGTGTGTGAATATATTAAGGATACCCAACAAAAAACCTTAAACATTAAAAAAATATGCATATTAAACCTATCAGGATTCAGACAATTTGGATGTAAAATACTCTCCAAGACTGAATATAACTTGCCAAAGCCAAATGATGTTGTATCGATCTGAACACATGGTAATCAGAAGGAGAATATGGCGGGTGAATTACCTTACATCCAAATTCCTTTCATTTATCTGATTTTTGCCATATGGGGTCTCGCACAATCGTGTTAAAAAATAATTTATCTCCTATGGGCTATAGATTTTTATTGCCACATTTAAACGTTCAAGCTGATTACAATAAATCTTGGTTGTTGTTGTGCAACCATATCCAAGGACTTCATAATGGCCAATCCTTTTGCAATTCCACCATAACAATAAAAGGGCCTTTTTTGTGATGAGGCTCAATCTAGAAATTGGCATTGTTACCTGTCCTTTTGAAATCCATGGTTTTTGATAACCTCAATTAGGGTACACAACCCACTTTTCATCCCGTCACAAGACATTGAAGAAATGGTCATCGTCCACTTTCACTACCCTTTCATTTTTAGGTTTATTTTTTAAAACAAAATTTCCACTTTGAAATTTTTAAGACCCTTTTCTTCTCTATCTTTAGGACCTGGGCAAAACATAGGCACCTTCCCCCCTCCCCTAGTCATCCCACCCCCTACCAGCAACCAATGTAAATATGTATTATATTAACCACAGTCCAAATTTTGTTCAGGTGCTTCACTAGGATCTCGAGGAAAATATAGTTGTCCCCCATTCTCCCAGACATCTCACCCTGCGCCTGCCTGAACCAAATTTTGCATTCATCTTTGTTAGATATTTAGGAATGGGGCAAAAGAAATTCACCTCCTTCCCTGTAAATCCCTATTTTAAATTATAACTAAATTTGAATCGCTAGTATATTATATATATACATATTGTGACAACAGCCACTTTTATATGAGTGTGTATGTGTGTGTCAGATGAGTGGTGGGGGTCATGGGTTATAAGAGACCGTCACTGGGGGAACGTGTCTCTTTTCTCATCACTCCTTAGCAATAGTAGTAATATATATCAGAGTTATATAATTGCACACTCTGTAAATAAGTTGTAATAAATGATAATTGTTACATATATCTACTGAGCTTAACTACTAGGACTCAACCTAGCAACTCGACAAGTTCACATACAGGAAATAACCCAAGGGAATCTGTGATAGTATGTCCAAAGGTGCAGTTAAATTGGAAAGTCACTACACTACAGTATTTTATATATATATATATATATAAAAAATATGATCATATCAGTTTAAAAATAAAAAATTACCTGAAGAACCTTGTTTATCACTATCAGATATAACGTGGATTACCGATTCAGTGTCAATTTCTTCATTCGGGAAAGGATTTATCTCGTTTGATAAATTTTCAGGCACTACTGCGAACATTAATTCTTCTTCCAGCAAGTCCTCCGTCATCTCTGGTTCTGACAAAATTGTTTCTGACCCCTGGCATTTTGAAAAAGAAAATTTTTATTTTTTTATATGTGATTTGTTTAACATTTTATCTACAGCGGAACCTCGTTATCTGTACGCAATTTGTTGAAGGAGGCTGTTTAAATTGTTAATTGTATGAATGCTGAATCAATTTTAACACAAAGTAACACAAGTTGTATTAATCCGATCGAGACCACACAGAAGATTGTTTATTTAAACCATTAAATTGATTACACAAATGATTGTTTATCGAGTGGCCAGGTCCAGGACACGAATTACACGCTCATTTTTGTAATGAGTTATTGTTTTAGTTCTTATCGTTCTCCATGATTATATTTATTATCAATAAAAATATTCAAAAATTACCAGAACAGTAATAAGATAACGTTTCACAGACTTTGTACAAATTATGCAAACGATCAACATGAGACTGATCACTTGGACTGCGCGGTACGAATTCCAAATAGAATTTTTCAAATTGTACGAGTAGAGGGCGACGAATGGCGAGGTTCCACTGTATATTCATTATTTGAGTATTTTGAATGGTATGTACATCACATCGTAACAGGAAAATATTTAATATCAGGTTATACATTGTCTTGAATTTAATCTAACTATGTAGTCATTGCCATTCCGGAAACTTTTCAATCTATCCTGTTACTATTTTCAATGTAGAGTAGATTATACATTATCCTGTAAGGCAGGTTTTATATTACAGTGTAGGTTAGGTTATATCGAAATCATCAATCGATCTGACTCCTGAAACATGTTGTAATCTCTCAAATTATACACATACTTACAGCAATACATTACAAATATGGTGATTATGGCATTTAAAGTGTACAGTAAAATCCCGTTTATTCGAAATTGAAAGGAAAAAGATTTTTGAATTTTTTTACATACTAATTTTTTACATTACAACTAAAAGTAATTTGGACAGACACATCGCGTAGTGCATGTGTATTTTCCAGATTATGGACATATGACCAAAAAAAATCTAATTAGACGAAAAATAGATCGACAAATTCATCTCGTCTCGACACAGAATTTCTCTAGTGAGATGGGCTCAGTCCAAACAAATTTTTACATTGTATGTATTATATAGTTACAAATAAATCTAATAGGGTCCAAAAATAGCTTTGAATAACGGTATTCAATTTATTAAGTACAATTTAGTATGAAAACTTTCCACAGGGACAACATTCTGCTACAATACATTAACTTAAGGCGAATTTCAAATAAACGGGATTTTACTATATTAATAAGTGGTCAATGTAAACTGTGTTAAGTATGAAATGTTGTGATTTCATTACCTTGGCTGCAAGACCAGATGGTATGACTTGGCCACTTATGCAGTCCTCGTCGCTTTCCCTGAGACCTTGGACATATCTTGTCCCAGACCTAAAAATTGTAGCCGTCAGGTATACAAACAAACAAATATAAGACATAATAAATCTTATTATATTATTAGGAGCATACCTGAATTGAAGAAATATTTGTAGATAAATTATACTTAATTTTTTTTTATGTTATATTTAAACTGTTATATTGAAATATTGTATTAAAAATGTACTGTTATATTTAAATTAAATTAATTTAATTTTTATTCTTATGTAAAAGTCCACATGGGCGTCGATGGAAATAAATAAATATTTTAATTATATAATGTAAGGTAGAATACAATAGAATGGTTGCAGGTATAATGACTATTATTAAAACTTGTAGAATTTGAGATCTCAACTATCCTGGTTTTAAATAATATAGTTATTAGGCATTTCGATATGGTTCATTCAAAAACTGGACAGCCTGTACGAGTGTAAAAACAAAACTGTCATTATCCAATTGACGAAATTAAGATAAACATATTTGTAGCTAATTTTATAACCAGAGCAGAGATTTTAAAATCAATCTGCTTTTGATAAAATACTTATAAAACTTACAACCATGTTTTCAAGAGCAATTATAAAACTCCCATTAAACATGTCACCCTCTATTTTTGTCAATTGGATAGTTGCGATTTTGTTTATATATCCCTCATATGAAGGTTTTTATGTGAAAAAGGGATATTTTCTAATATGTACAAGATTCAATGAAGATTGAAGATCAAAGAGAATTGGCAATCCTTGAGAGTGGTCTATATCCAACAGTCCAACAATAAAATGCACTGAATGCAATGAAGATGTCAACGAGTGGTTAAATTGCGATGCATATGATCTTAGATTCCAAATTTTGAACGATGAGGAAATAATTGAGATTTCATCAGACTTACCTGCCCTTAGAAGAACAAGTCCAATAAGATAAGGAGTTTGCCGAGGGGAAGCTTCTGAAGCTTTTCAATGCTTATATTTATGCTGCCATGAAGTGGTTTGAGAGACAACTGTCTCAAAAGTACAAGTGGCTTGGCGGCTACGAAAAGGATAGCTACTTTTAAACACAAGTGAATAATTGAATGTTCAATAAAAATATAAAAAATTTGTAGGTATTCATATTTATTATTTGAAGATGAATAATATTATTATTATTTCCATAACTTTCCATACTTTTGCTTTCCTTCTTTTGATAATGAAGAATTTTCATTATCCAGACTACCTTCAGTCCCATACAGTCTGGATAATCGATATTCTACTCTATATAATTCATAATATTGTATAAAAAAGTTATAAAAACATGTTTTCATTTGTAATATTAACAGAAATACCATATTGACATTTCGCTTGCATTAAAAAGCTATCCATAAAGAAAATATACTAAACTGTTATCTGTAAGCAAAATGGACAAAAAAAAAGTCCTACTCCAAAATGTTGTCATATTGCCATTTTTAAAAATATTTTTGAATGTTTTAAGAGATTTAATTTCCATTCTACAGGAACTCCGCACTAAAACTCTATAACATGCAGGAAAAGGACTCTTTCATAGTTTGGACATGTTGCTAAAAGATATGGAGATAGGCTGAAGAAATTGATGATTTCAGGGAACGTACAAAGATGGAGGGTGAGAGATAGAAATACGAGAAATGACCCGAGCTTCGCTACACATCGCACTAAACAAGGCTCAAGATCACGAAGAGTGGAGGCAAGCAGGCAGTAATTTTTTTCATTGTGTATTGCACTTCTGTTGTAATTTTATCTTATTTTACAAATTATGTTAATGCCTGAATAGGGTGTGCATAAAAATATAAATATAAATAAATAAATAACTTCCAACCTCCAGTTCTTGGTTAAAAAGATTCATAAAACTACAAAAAACAAGCATTAAATTCTGAAAACTAATAATATTCCTTCGTCTCACAAACACATCATTCCATGGGACAACTTGTAATCGGTTTTGTATCAAGATATGAGAGGTGAAGCTATGTTTAGGTTACACACTAATACATACCAGAATATGTGTCATATTTATAGTCTTAAAGTTACATTTACAATAACATCAAATGTTTAAGCAAAGAGCAAGCGGCATCTGTTAATAAAGAATATTTGATTGCTATATGGATATTTTTTTACGATTTTCAAACATTTTTTTTAAATTCGGAAATAAAAAGTAGAACTACCCTTCCATCTAGGTAAGATATTCTGTACAGATGATTTTCCTGGGGTTTCCAAAAATCAATCAAATCATTGTCACTTTATCTTCACTCTAACACGATATTATCGAAGCTTAAGGTGATTCGGAATAACAAAAAATCATCGGATATGACAAGATTGTCAGAACACTTCAACACCGAGCTTTTGCATGACAGATGATCAGAAGAAATAATCTTATAAGCAGAGATGTAGAAATGCCGAGATTATAATATATAGCAAAACTATTAAGGAAAAAATGCAGAGGAATGGTCTACATTCTTACATCCATAACTCTTAATTTCCTGAACTCTGCCGAGCGACGATAAGAAAGCAGTTTCGCAAAAAAATATTTTGTTTGACAGATAACTCACCGTCTCATAATGGTTTCTGCTTATATTATGTAGTTATGTTGTGTAAAAACATTAGTGCAACGTAGAACATATGTGCTCGAAATGCTAATATAGTTGTAATTCCTCTCTTAATTGGAAAAAAACAATATTCTAAGATAAAAAGTGACATATATTACACTATTGCCAAGTCTTAAATTATAGTAAACCATAGAAGGACGCTCATGCCTTTTTGAATATTATTGCTATTCATCAGCAAAAATCTATGAAACGTCAACGGGGTATGTTGTTTTAACAGAGTTAACAAACATTTTATTAATCGTGTTGTTACGGTCGCATCTCACGTGTGACGTTCGCGTATTACGAATATTATTTTCGGCGCGAATTTTAAATTAATGTTTAGCTTTATTCAAATTTTGCTGTGCGGGCCGCACGCCGGGCAACGCAAGCCCCTCATCAACCCGCTCCTAACATGCTTCCACAGCGGACGAATGGTCGCTACCTCCTCCCCCGCGCATTGGCCGGGGTGGGTTTCTGCCAAGCAAAGGGACTCTCTCCCGCTCTCCGCCTGTCGAACGCACCGGACCTGCTCGCCGGATAGCTCCATACCGACCGCCATTTTGCCTCAAGACGAAGTCATCAGGAAGCTGCGATGTGTCTCCTGGAAGGCATCCGAGGACCCCGCCTTGAACACGAGGCAAGTGGCGGATATTCCCGCTGCTCACAACGGAGGACCGGAGGCCACCCACCACGAGACGACCGAACGCGGCCACGGAAACCACATGGCGAGCGAAGCTGCGAAGCCCGCGTCCGTGAACTGGACCAGGGCCGAGCTCCAAATGCCGCTTGTTGCACGCGCCCGTGGCGGGCCACACGTGGCCATGCAATTGGCCACATATGTGAAGACAGACAAAAGCGAGTGGGAAAAACAATTGAACAATTAGTGTGCCCGCGTTTAATTAAGGTTAAATATAAGTAGCAATAAGAATTTTCTTTTTTTCAAATACCACAAAGGTTTTTATTTAAATTTCATTCAAAGTACGAGTATAATCAAAGAGGGCTATAAAAAATAATATTTATGTTTGCTATGTCTACACAAGTTTTAGTATATCTGTAATTTATTCTTAATTCTTTCAATGTTCAATGGCATTGAATCTTGTGGCAATATATATATAATTGAACAACATATCATTTTAATTAGTTGCAAATGGGTCCTTTAATTTAGTTACATAGGACTTGTTGTTTTACCCATGACTTTGTAAATAATTATGGTGCACTTAATCATTTCTGCTACTGTTAATCATATTACATAATATTGTTAGTTAATTGTTAAATATTATTTTATTGTTTCTTCCTTAGGATTCTAATGATTCGTAATTCCCACATTAATACAATAATTATAGTGGAACCTCTATATTCGTCAGCCCATATATTCGTAACATTTTGATAACAAACAAATGTTTTCATATTCGTTAATATTTTTTATATTTGTCACTTCCACCGCCCGGCAATACTGTCTAAATGGGCCAAAACACAGAATATGGTCAAAAAGTGGTACCCAAATGTTACCATAGTCAACTAAACTATAAATGGATTCAAGGGTAATGTGATTGACTACTTCATGAAGGTTTTAAAAAACAGAGTTTGTTAAATTGAGTGCTACTGAATCATTAGCACATGAAAACCATCACCAGAATTAGAGTTACTTGAAGTTTAAATTGTCTCCTAAATATTAGTAACTTTCCTCTTCTTCCGCTTCTATCATCATGTCTCCTCAGTACAATAAAGGTAAAGTTTTGACATAAAATTTATTCTATTAGAACACATTCTTATTGTGAAGTTGTAATTATTCAGAACATAGGTCTCTGATATTTTAAATACTAATTAAATGTATTAATTAGAAAGATATACATATAAAATGATATATGTATAGCTTTCAAATAATGGAACGATAGATGTATTCATTTGAAAAAGTGTAACATTATAGGTTCGAAAATTTTCATAGTTGGACAATGCATCTTCTTCGGTTTGGAAAGAGATCCAGGTTCGAATCCCAGTGGCGCAACAACAATATTTTTCGAAAAAATTGATTTTATATGCATATCTATCTAATTAATACATTTAATTAGTATTTAAAATTTATTTATTTACTACTATTACTATTTTTGGGGGCTGGGAACGAATTAATTGAATTTCACGTATTTGTTATGGGAAAAACTGTTTCCATATTTGTCAGGTTCCATATTCACCAGGTCCTCGGAAACGGATTAATGACAAATATAGTATCATAATGTATTTAAATATATGTACAAAAATAAGGTAATGCAAGTAACAAGACTGGTGGTTTCACAAGAATATAATCTGAAAATTTCAGAGCTTTAATCATCAAGTTGTGGCCAGACGATGCTCTCAATCCAGTCAATGTAGGCAGAGACCCTGGTGTAGACGGCAGGCAGACCAGGAGTACCACATTCTCCTCTGCCAAAAGAAGTCACCCCTACAATGAGGTAGGTGCAATAGATGCTATCATCGTTATAAATTTGAAGAGGACCACCAGAAAATCCCTAAAAACGATAAAAATACATGTTTTATACATTTAAGAATAATTTTTGTTAGTTTTACTGGTGAATTTGATTGTTGGCAAAAAATATTTTTATTCATTTATTTTTTCACCCTCTTCCTGAATAGATCAATACTAGACGTGAAGCTTCTCCTGCCTCAGTCTTCTGCTGCCACCAGCCAGCCATATAGATGAAGTGTTTCCTCCCAAAGTCTCTTGCTTTTTCACATTCAAATATAAAAGTATGCGAGAAGCCAACTAGTAAAGTCTCAAACAAATTTTGACTAGTTATTCTTTAGAGCCCTGGATAAAACACAGACGTCCTCATTCCTTACCCTGGCCGCTCACCTTCCTTTGGCCAACCTACCCTCCCCGCCCCAATATAAATATGTATAATATATAATTGAACACCATCCATTCCAAATTTTGCATAGTTGCATAGGACCCTGTGTAAAACAAATATATAATATGCATTAAATTAATAATTAATATCAAATGATTTTAAGTGACATCAAAACTTTTAACAATTAATTATATCGACATATGCAATATATTGGGATGACGTAAAAGGTTTTATGTATTTTTACAACGCTAACAATTTTGTTTCTTTGGACTGACAAATGACATCTATTTTCAAACTATCATTTTAAATTGTATTTAGTCTCGTCCTAGTAATTAAATATCAAAGAGTCTTTCAATTATTATAAATGACGACATATATGGCAGGTATGCAGTTTATATCTGATTAATCCAATGGTTTTTGAAGTTCTGATCCAAAGTGAATTTTCCAGCAACAATCGAACCACGAACCGGGCGACCTTTAAAGGCTGATTAAAGGACAATGCACATCCTCGTTACAATACCAGGGACATTACATTGAAAATGGAAGTGAACCGTAGTAAGGTAGGAGTGGTTTTAAAAACGACATTTGAGTTCCGCATCAACTGTCGGTGGCTAACTAATAATGTACCAAGTGGAATGTGGCAATAATGACACAAAACAAGTTGAAGAAATTGAATTGGGGTGTAATTATACAACCACCATATTCTCCTGACTTTCATCTGTACGCATCATTACAAAATTTAATAAAATACATATTTTATTAAATTAAATGCTGCGCAGAGTACCAGGTCGTCGGCGCTGTTCCATGTAAATGCATCATATACTAATTTTTATAGGAATGCACCCATACAAAGACTTCACAGGCTTGGGAATGATTTTGGTCTCATAGATATATTCTGATATTCTATGTATATATAATAAAATGATGTTTTTGATACTGTTCTGAGTCAAAGATACAATTGATTTTGAAACTCAGCCATTCTGTGTTAAACCTAAATTTTTATTATTTTTCTGTCTTGAACCTTAATTTTTATAGTTTGTTTTACTTATTTAAAAATTTTTTTTTTTTGAAGCTATCAATCTATCAATTTCTATTTACATATATATATATATATATATATTCTATCAATTTCTATTTTTAAACCTAACCAATTTTGTAAAAGCCCATAAGGGTGTAAATCAATTATTCACCTTACAAGAATCCAACGTAGAGGTATGATGTCCTGCGCATATTTGAGTTTTATCGATAATTCCCAATGGCGTCGATTGAAGAGGCGGAAGTGCTTGCGAGCATTCTTTATGTGAAAATTTCTCCAATTCCACCTAAATGTAAAGAAGATATTATATTCAAGTGATAAATAATCATTTGAAAGCCCCCTCCAAAGTCATGATAAAAATGTTTAAACGCCCGAAAAATTGTATTTTTATAATACTACGATGTAGTGATTATGGTTGAGCTTATAGACATTCCATATATCCTAGATCATCAAACAAAAGTCACGTAGTAAGATTACGACAAACACTGATTAATCAGGCACGGTACTTACTCAGCGAAAGTTGGAATTTATTCACAAAGGTTACAAAATCGTATTTGATAAAATAATAAGCTTAACAGAGCTGAAAAATCGCCTGGTACTATCATTCGCACCTGAGACTGGCAGGTGGAAAAGTGTCATCACTGGTCACTTCATTATATCGCTCTCTTTACGTGTCCTTTGAATAACGGAGTGCGTAACTCACCTTCTGAAGTGTGGTTGTCTTATTGTCCATTGGGTATGTGGTGCTCCAACCTGTGACGGTCATCTTGGAATCATCGATTGGTCTTCCTGCATGGATGCAAGCGGGTCTTGCCATGGGTGTAAACGTTACCCTGAAATGTGACACAATATAATACACATCTTAGAGTTCAAAATAAATAATTAAGCTTATCAACATTTATTTATTATTTAATACAGTCACTCTTCACTTAATGACAATTTTGTTAACTTATGATCGTTATTGTATGCCTAACAACGCTTTCGCCCTTCTATACGGGAACCATCAAATCTCTTCATCCCATCGTCATCAGCAGGGAAGAATCACATAATTACATGTGTCGCATTGTCTACCTCTAGCACCAAGTGAGCGGCTATCGAATTATGTTCATTATTTTACAGTCCACTTGCTCAAATTAAAAAACTTTACATATACATACGTCAACCAAAAGAGTGAGCACCATTTTATCTGAAGACAGGAGCAAGAAGCAAAGGAAGGCTAAAAACTTGAGATACTAACGAAGATTATCAATGGCTAAGACACTGGCAAGAAAGTAAAGACTATAGTAAAGGACAATGGTGGGATCAGAGAAGCGGTAAAACAGTATTTTGCTGATATATTCAATTTACATCGATTGAATGCAACCTGGTCATTAAGTGAGGACTCGGTGTACTTCAATGAGACATAGATTGTCAAATGTAATTATCAGAAAAGAGTGATCTAAATTTTATATATAACACTTACAACTTGTCCAAACAAACGAGAGCAATATCATCGTACATAGAATCGCCTCTGTAATTGTCTGGTATTTTGATATCATCAACTTTATATAGCTCGTAAGAATAATACGGCTTCGATAGATCGATCTCCCCCAGCCTTACGTACTTCACCTTGGATCCCCTGAAACAAACAGTTTGAAAAATTAATATTTGACATTGACCAGTCTCGATACCACTGTATTTTAGACAGGATTTATACAAATTTATAAAATAAAGATGAGAAGTATTTAATTACCGAAAGAAGGCGTGATTGCAGTCCTATTGGGAGGGATAGGGATTAAAAAATATTAAAATGAGAAATCTATTAAATAAAGAATTATTTGTCATCAATTAAATCTAATTAGTCTGTCTCACATCTCTGAATGAGAATATTATTTGTTCACCGTCTTGAAATTATCCATTCACGTTCCTTAATAATGACAGAAATATAGAAATGCCATAATAATGTTACACGTTCTATGGATAACGTGAATTTTGAAGACGAAGATGTTTTGGTCATGTGGATCGAATAAATAAGGAGATAATCTGATGGTACCAGAAATCGATGACGTCCACAGAAGACTTGGCACAATTCAGATACTGAAAGACAGTCCTATTCAGTGGCGTAACTATGGCAATGCAGCCAATGTAGTGTATTGGGGCCCACGTTAGAAAGGGTACCAAAAAATTTGCAAATATTGATACATAAGAACAGCATTAACAGTGATCCACAACAAGAAATGGAAATATTAAATTTTAAAAAACGTTTCACACGTGTATTGCAAAAACATTAGCACTATACATACGGGTAGCCCACAAAAAGTGAGAACATTTCATAAAATGTGATATAATTACTTCAAAATTAGTTTAACTATATCAACAATAGCTTAAATAGTTTACTAATTTACTTACTTACCTATTTACCTATATTACGTTTTATTTCAACAATTTCCGGTCGCCATCTTTGATTATTAATTTTACCATTGTTTATATTTGGTTTATTTCAAATTTTTGCCCAGATTGACAAAAATCACTGCAGAAGACCATATTCCGATCAAAAATTTACGAATTGAAAAATGTTGGAGTGCTAGGAAAATGATCAAAGAGTTTCAAAACAAAGCCTAGAGTATAGCTAGACATTACAGCAGGACGGAGCTTCATCTCACACAGCCAGAAATACAATCAACTTTCTTTGTCGTGAGAATGTTAATTTCATCGAGCCATGCATGTGGCCGCCGAACAGTCCAGATTTAAACCCAGTAAATTATGCAACATGGGGTGTTTTAATGATTTCTGATTAGCTAAATATTGTGCAAATAAAATCACATTAAGAATTATAACTAATTATGTTATGTTTTGATATAACTCATGTGTTACGAGATGTTCTCACTTTTTTTGGGCCACCTTGTACATTGGGTTAGGGACCAGACTATTATCGTAAAGTGAAAATGACCTTAAAGCAAGTATTATTTATATTGTAATTGCAAATAAATGTCTTGCAAAGTGTAAATATTGTATGGGACAAGATAATAATTTTGTTCATATTATGTAATGGATAAATCATGCAGCCGCATACTAATATTTGTATATCTTTTATACAGTACTTATTTAGGGGACCTCTTTTTATCATTCTGCATTGGGGAGCAATTTTTGTAGTTATGCCACTGGTCCTATCCATCAACCATGAGAAAATATGTGAATGTATGCAAGAAATGATATAATGGTATGTAAATTAGGGAATTAAATGAAATGTTTTCAATTATGATTTACAGGTGGATTATTATATATAAAAAGAAAAAATACTGCTCACTTATAGAAAGTGCAATGGGCGGCGGTCAAGACCCAGTCTTCACTGATCAGAGAACCGCTGCATCTCCAATCTATTTTCCGTCCATTAGGAAAACCAAGCATAGCCTGTCAATATAAATAAAGAGTTTTTCAATTATTACATTAGATACATAGGTATAACATATATGCTTATTGTGAGAACTATAACTTTTATATGTGTGTCAGATGAGTGGTGGGGTCATGGGATATAAGAGGCCGTCACTGGGGAAACGGGGCTCTTTTATCTGAGTTATATTATTGTACATTACTGTAAATATATTCTTGTAATAAACTAGTGTTGTTACACATATTATATTGAGTTTCACTATAAGCAACTTCAGTGTACAGAGATAAGGAAATAACCCAAAGTGAATCTGTGATGGTACTTCCAAGGACACAATTCATTATTCTATCACAGTGTTAATGTCAGAACTCATGTATTAGCTAACTCTGCAGTCCCCAGATTGCATTCTTTGGGGAATGAATATGTGGAGCTAGTTGACATTTTTGCTGTTAGTTTAACTGCTTATAGGATTAAATTGTTACAATCTGTTGTGTCTCATTTCAATAGTAACGGATAAATAGCTTTACTGATTGTCTAAACTCAAGTGTATTGGCAACTGATGTTTATTTGTCGACTAGTTGTGTGTGATTTGCAAACTATGATACTTCTTCCAACGTTTTACGATACTCCATGTATTTTTGTATAATTTTTGTTTTGTTCTATTCATTTTCTATAATTTCCAATTTTTTTTTTTTTTAATATTGATTATGAAAAACATGCAGATATAATATATAAAAAAATATGTATAAACACTGGCTGCATATGCCACGCAGCTTCCGTCAGCCATTGCGAGCTCTGGGCCACTGCGCACCAGTGTCTTTACTTTTCTACCGACATCAGATCTTTCAATAGCGTTTACGTGGTAATTAATTAAACTCGATTATAACTTGTATAATAAATTCAGTCATGTTTTATCTTAATCATCCTTGCACTCGTTTAAATCTCACACAATACTCTCATACAATACACTTTTTGACACCGATATCAATACAGAATGGTACAATGACTTTAGCTTCTATAATCTAATCCTTCATCACAAACAACACTCATTTCTCCAAAAACATGTACCTACCGCTAGCCTTGGTAATGAAGGTATGTATATCTCGCATGGATAAGAGCTATGTAGGTATTCAGAGACATTCTATATGGCGAGCTTTGCAATACCAAGAAGTAAGTAAGCCGAGCCCTGTATCGATACATCCCAAGGTACTACCCCCATTATACTAAGCCCTTATAACTTGAGGGAACATACTTATGGCCCATATCCATACATATCTGTATTGAGATAGTAAAGGTACGAATTTACTGGGTGTGTCATTCTAATCTGAAAGCGAAATACATGCGATGATGCACAGAACGCTGTACTGACTTTAATCCGCTTTTGAGAGAAATCTCTTCCATGGACACACGCCTTGCACGAGGACAAATTTATTTGGCTTGGCGCAGCCCTGGAAGAAACAAGACTTGCAATACATTTTTCTCCATAAAAAAATCCAATAATTTGATGTAGAATAACAATAATTCTGGACTTCTGGATGTTCTGTAATTTATGATTAACGTGAAATCTTGGTGATTGTAAATCAAAAAGAAGTAAAAGAAAAATAAATATTTAAAACAATAAAAATTCTAAAAGTTCCAAATCTCGGGCGTATAATAAAACTTCCAGAGAAATATCAGATCTTGTATCTCATAATGCACGGAAAGACTTCTGTAAAAATCTGAAGAAGAAGAAGAACATCATCATAGCCGAAGAACATGAAGTACCTAAAGGTTTGTCCAATCAATTGTAAGGCTTTTCCGGGCCACGGTAAACAAACATGATAGGCATAGTCCGTTGAAAGGATAAGGCATGACAAGAAGAAGAGAGTGTAATCAACAATAACCCTCTGCTTACCCAGGACCATTCTGTAAGCAAACACTCCCATATCGGTCCTACTCATTTGCTGGATTCGTATTATTTGTAGCTTATATTTTATATTAAAATAACATATATTATTTACAAGCTTTGAAAAAATAGATATACTCGGATCAGTGCAATGCTGAAAAATCTGAATATGATGACCCTGAAGCATAAAATATATTTCAATGTTATGGTATTTATTTTTTAAATTCACATTAAAAAAATATCAGCAAAATTTATAAGAAAAATTGATGCAAATCAACATGAGCGCACGAACATCACACAAGTGGACAATATAGACTGAGACTGCCATTCAGGAAGAAGGCTCAGAAATTAATGATGTACGGTGCGATCAAAATCTTCAATAAAATACCAGATGATATGTATATGAAAGGAGGAGAAACTAAGCCAATATTTGCAAGATAAGTTTTAGTAAAAAGGAACATTATGATCTTATTTATATTATAGCATATATTTACATATGCATGCACTATATTAGAATAAATAAATACTTTAAACTAACCATGTGTGGAAATTCTAGAGCAGCTGATGGGGCATCGCGGAAGCATAGAGGCTGGCTGTATTCACCGTCCTTCGCCTCCGAATAGAAACAAGGAAACACTGATCCTGCGTAGCTTATGCACTCTGAAAATTGAACACAGCTTAAGTACTCCAAATGAATTGTGCAATCTCTGGGTTGCACGTCCCGCGGAATGGAATACGACAATTCCAGTCGTAAATCGGAATCACCGCAAGGTATGGGGGGATAGGAAAACGTGGTACAGGATAAAGTTGATGAAGAGATAGAAGTCGAAGGACCAGTGAATTTCATCAAACCAGCATTTGGAAGGACTGCTCGCCTTACCTTGTATATGACGCCTCCGTAATCCCTGCAGTCGCCGCCGAGATCACACAAAATGGCTCGCGGATGAGCCGATCTCCGATCCCAATTGAATACGGCGATATCACAAGTTCACCCACGGCACACAATACGTGATCAAAACACAATGTCGGTGCACTGGAGCTGAAAGGTCCACACCGCGAATGCTATCGCAATGTCGAGATCGAACAAATATCAGTTAAATTGACATCTGCTGGCGTCAAGGTCACAATTCATACTGAAAAGACGAGCATGAAGAAATGTATGGATGGGAATTTGGATGCGGAAATGTGTCAATAATAACGGTCGTAGTTGATTCGAAAAGACGCACCAAAAGTGTGTTTATGAATTCGGAACACCGAAATAATTAAGTTTTGCAAATATCACGAAAAAATCAGCGCCACAATAATTTTCAAAGTAATCTTCCTCTGAGTCAAAAGCGAAAAGTGTTCAACCAGTACTCGTGTACGCTGCGAAACATGGACTCTCATACCTTGAGCAGTGGCGTAACTATGCCAATACAGCCAATGCGATGCATTGGGGCCCATGTTAAATGGGGGACCAAAATGTCGCGTCGTACAAAATTTTGGTATCGATAGTTTTGCGAGTATTACTACTTTTCCCACGCCAACATCGACTGATAATTTTTTTAAATCCAACACACCAAAATACAGAATTATACATTTAAAAATAATAGATGTATTCTAATGCATCGGTTTCCGAAATGCAAAAGTCGTTCTGCGACAATGGTCTGAAGAGATCTAAGGAGTTTTTTTTTCATTTGCAAAAAAATACATTTGCGATAGCGTTTATAAAGAGTACTATTACACTACATCATTAAAACCGCTTAAAAAGTGAAATTAAATAGATAATTAATAAATGGGCACTGCACTCTTGTACATATTAAAAATCATACGTCGTTGTTTTTTTATAGGGAAAGGCCAAAACATCCCCTTTTTTCCATTTGGCATTGGTGCCCAATTTTTTTAGTTACACCACTGATTAAAAATAAAAATCAAATCAATTAAAGGAAAAGAATCAAGAGAGAGGCTGACAGGCCGTCTCAAAATCCGATGGACTGATTGGAAACTATGTGGCAGTGGACAACAATGAACAGAGAAGAGTGGAAGATACTTATGGAGGCCTTCATTCAGCAGTGGTTGACTCAGTATCAATCTTAATGAAAAATCACCGTGGGCATTAGCCATTACTTGGATTAAATCTAAAGATTCAGAGAATCCTTTTGTATATTTCTTAAGCTTCTGTTTATCTTACCATTCCATGATCTTCGTCCGTTCTTCTTTACTTTGACGGCATAATCAGGTTTTGGAAGACAATCTTCAGTGTCGTCTTGAACGGCTTCGTCAGATAATAGAGGCGGTTCTGGCGTAATTGTTGGTGAAGTTGTAGAAGGTGGAAGCCACTTAGTTGGAAATATTTGTGGTTGTATTGACGGTGATAAAGGTTGTGTCGGACCTTTCGGCGGTAATGGAGCCCCCCAGGACTCTCTTGGCAGCGATGGGGGACCCCGCAGTGATGGTTGCGGTCCCCATCGCGGTGGTGGAAGAGGCCTTCTTTGCGGTGGCGGTGGTCCCCATTGTGGTGGTGGATTTGGTCCGTTTTGTGGCGGTGGTGGCCCCCATTGATGCGATGGAAGAAACCCCCTTTGCGGTGGCGGCGGTCCCCATTGCGGTGGTGGAAGACGTCCCCATTGTGGCGGTGGTGGTTTCTGGGGTGTCGCATCGTTGGCCTTCACACGAAAGGTCGGAAAAGGTTCGTAAGCACTCTCACAACAGACAACGAGCTCTGTCCTATCTTTTCCAATGGGTTGGCAGTACTAGAAAAAGAAACCATTATTCTACAGGATTTGTCCATCGTTCAGATAGCTTTAAACGGGAAATAATAGAAATGACATAATATTTAAAGTAGAAAAATCAACATCACAGTAAATGGCTAAAAGTTAATAATGGTAATTTAATAGGTAACTTGTTTCAAAAAAGTTAATACTGAATTAACAACATATTTTTCGTTAAATAGATTTTTTTATATATCTTTCTAAGAGATTCATCTAATTTGTTATAAAATAAGATAAAATCTCGAACATCTTAAACAATTATTAATACTTATTAAAGAGAACACACTCTTATTGTGAAGTTGTAATTATTCAGAACATAGGTCTGTGATGTTTTAAATACCAATTTAATGTATTAATTATAAATATATACATATAAAATCAATTTTGTCGAAAAATATTGTTTTTGCGCTACCGGAATTCGAACCTGGATCTCTAACATATAAAAACAATATTTTTCGACAAAATTGATTTTATATGTATACATTTATAACTAATACATTAAATTAGTATTTAAAACATCACAGACCTATGTTCTGAATAATTACAACTTCACAATAAGAGTGTGTTCTCCTTAATAATATAAGTTGTATCAATATGTCAAAAATTTAATAAAAATGAATTAATAATTCTGGCGTCTGCAGTCGGTTTACTCAAAGGTATTTGAGATTCCGTAAAAACAATGTAGATGGCTTTGGTAACACAATTGGTAGTGTACTTCCCCGGATTGGAAATAGATATCCAGGTTCGAATCCCGGTAGCGCAAAAACAATATTTATAATTAATACATTAAATTAGTATTTAATTGTTAATACGTTCAACCAATAACATTTTGCTTCAAACAAATATTTTCTACTATTATTGTGACAGTTTCGAAATCGGATTTTGTTTAAAATTTGTTTAATTGCTGCGCGATACGCGCATGTAGAAAGACATAAGGCTATTACATTATTATTATATAATACATATGTAGCTGTAGCGACCATAATTCAAATCTACCGCCATCTCAGTCGGCATCGACGCTAGCGACAGCGCTGCCGGCTGCTGCCACAAGTCTGGCTCAATTCACCGCCAGACAGTCTCTCCAGTTTCAGCGTTTCACGATGGTGGTCTTGCCGGCTCGCCTTAGCCGAGCAAGACCATCAATTCATTTCATTTCATAATTTCCTACATCTTCATTCACTGTATTCATTTCTATCTGTCTTCATTGATTTTATCATTTGTCACAATAAACCTCAACACGCGCCAATCACATGTATTTCATTTAACCACCGTCCTAACCCCAAAATAGCAATGGACCAATTTTTTCGGTATACTGTAGACTGCTCATTTGTGAATCGGCTTTATTCTCATCTGTTAACGGTATCATAGCAATCAAGTCTTTGTCGTTATTTTGTAAAATTGTACACTTCGTCAATTTCGACATCTATTACATTTGAGACTTGGAACCAAAGAATCAATTTCAACGATTGGTTATACCTACACAAAATTCATCTATGCTTGTACGTTCTTGTTTATGGTTTAGCGCTTTCTGATTGGTTATCTACGAAAATATCATATTAAACTGATACCTCCAATGGAATCCCTGTGCTGTGGGCATATATGGCTGGGACGCAATCACTGATTTCCACGCAAACCCCATGGAAATTTCGATGATACGAAATACACGGATCACCTGGAATAGAAAAAACATGTTATAACGGTTTTTTAAATATTTCAATCAAGTTAATAATAAATTAACCTGATAAAACAATCAAAAAATGAACAGCAAGTAAACTCAGAAGTTGGTAGAAAAAAAAACTCTAACCATTGTACACGACGTTCGATCTGACAGTGAGGTTTATCAAATGTCATAAAAAAAACACCATTGATCCCTACAACTGTCTCTGAATAGTTGGCATAAGTAATTAAATGTTAACATTATACAATATAGACGTTGAATTTGTAGGGATCAGAATTCAAATCCGCCGGCATCGACGCTAGCTACAGTGCTGCGGGCTGCTGCTGCAGGTCTGGCTCGATACTTCACCGCCAAACAGTCTCTTTGGTTTCATCGCTTCGCAATGGCAGTCTTGTTGGCCCACGCGCGCCGAGCGAGACCGCCGATTCACTTCATAATACACGCACACCTTCTACATCTCTGCATTTCTTCACTGTATTCATTCTATGTGTCTTCCTTGTTCAATCTATCCGTCTCAATAAACATCAACACGCAAATCTACATATCTGAAGCGATCAGAATTCATATTCACCGCCATCTCAGTCAGCATCGACGCTAGCGACAGCGCTGCAGGCTGCTGCTACAAGTCTGGTTCAATCATTCACCGCCAAGCAGTCTCTCCAGTTTCATTGTTCCACAACGGCGGTCTTGCCGGCCGGCGCGCGCCGAGCGAGATCGCCGACTCGCTTCATTTCATTTCATTATACACGTGCATTTCTTTCATTCTATCTGTCTTCCTTGTTTTTATCATACTGTCATAATAAACGTCAACACGCCAATCACATTTCTTTCATTTAACCACCGACCTAACCCCCAAAAATGTATTTATTTAGTCATCTATATGACACATATTTACATATAATTGTGGTTGGACTGTGCTTGTCTCACTAGAAAAGTATTAAGACAAGCAAGCATTACAAATAATGAACAATAATATTTTTCGCTAAATGTATGACGAGCGTGAAGCGCGAGACATCAAATCTCTGCGGTCTACGAAAGCAGAGTATTGTCTTCAAAAAATTTCATGGAAGTAAAATCCGTATCTCGAGTCGAAAATCTTGTTCATTGAGCCATAATAATGTGGCAGATAACATTAGATCTTATTAGATATTACTACACTCACCGAGTTGGAGTTGATGAAATTCACCGCTCGAAGGCGGGAGAAACGCAGTCACGAGATTCAAAATCATTTCTGGAATCGCCGCCATGGTGGAACACAAAAGACCCTCAAAGGTATTGAACTGTCTTCTATTTTCACGAATCTCACCAGATGAAACAACCTCTCTGATCTGCCTGCCGAACCAAATTTAAAACAATTTTTGAATGATTAATTACTATACGCTGCGGGTCAAATTAATACCCGCTTAATCAGCAGTGTTTCCTCAATCCAGAGCAGTAGCGTAACTATGCCAGCCAGTGCGGTGCGTTGGAGCTCAAGTTAAAACATTTTTGATATCGATACTATTATGATATTTTCCTATCCCTAATATGGACTCAAGTAGATATATACATATTAGCGAAGTACACGGCGTGGATTTAGGTTATGCTGCTAATATCGATGCTATCAAAGATGGGCTGTATTGTTATTAAAAATTGTATTTATCTCAAATAAATATACTCATTCGGAAGCATGTTTTTGTAAAATGTATACCTGTGTGAATTATAATTTCCATTCTTGAAAAATACTTACCTATATTATTAATTATTCCTATTATTCTTGGGAAATTTTTCAAGTTATTAATTAAACGGTTAAAAATATTTTATAATATAAATAAAATAATACCACGTTTATTATGTATTGGAACGCATCTGCGTTTTGCAACACGTATGTTCAAGCGAAGACGTATCTAGAAAACCGAACAGAGAGAGAGATAAGTTTTTAATTGGTATACGTTTAGGACAGATTCTGCCAGAAATTGCGTGCAGCTTTGTTTATTATTTCTAAATTGTTCCCTTAGATGGTTCTAGATAAAACATTAACACGAGAACTATTAATTATTTGCGCGTGGACCTAAATACTTAATACATCAAGTAGTATTTATTTCTCAGAAGTAAGATGTGCAAAGCTTTTTTGATTATTTGGAGTGCACGCCGCTAATACATACGTGATATGTATATACATAGGTGAATATTATATGTAACTGACATCTCTTCTAGATTTCAACGCATTTGAAGATGGTTTCTTTAAGAATTCCAGGCCCGGTACATAAATCTGTATATTATATCAAATTTATATCTTCCTTTAATGGATTTTGGAGTGATGCAATTTTTTTTTACCATTTTGAATTTTACAGACATTCTCTAAAATTAAACACTTATTTTAACGTACCTACTCCTTTTGTTATTGTTAGTAGATATTTTTGAGGAAAATAATGCAGCTGCTATCGAGGACATACAAAAATATCCCTATCAGCGTAAATTTACAACACTGACCGCAAATTATCGCATGTAATATGCTAGTGTTAATTGTTGCTTTTCCTTAATCATTTTACTACGATCCGTTCCTTGTTTGAACAAATTTTGTTTATTTTTTAACATAGAAAATGTTTGTTCATCAGATACCACAGTAAAATTCACGTGCTAAGCGAGCGTTTTGCCATCTTGCTATTTCCTCATTAGATTGCGGTGCCAAATTATCGAATGAGTATAAAATATAATGCTGAATTTTATGTGTCAGAACATAAACGCATCGATTTATATTTCGATATACTTTATTACTTATTGTAATTAAGTAATTTAATTTTTTAATAATTATATTTAAAAAATAATTACATCTAGCGAAATTTGTAGCAAGCTTTTAATATAGAGTTTAAGTTATTTATAATCGTTTATTTTAACCTTCTATTAATATTCTTCGATAGTGCAATGGTCAGCATCCCCGTCTGTTACGCGGGAGACCTGGGTTAGATTCTCCTAGGGAAATTTTGATTTTTATTTAGAAAATAATACAAATTCTTCAAACATGTGCACTTTCATAGAAACAGAGATGCTATGATGATCGCCTAGTGATCTAGTAGTCGGGGGTTCGAGTCTCGTTCCAGGAGGACATCAACTTATTTTCAGTCTTATTTTCATAGCATAAATAAGCCTTTAGCTTAGTTTAAAAATAGTAAGAATACTGATGTGACACATATTCCGTGTTTACATCTCTATATTTTTTAAATATCGAAGAATGGGTTTGAAACCACATTTTATGACACCACAATATGGTTCCCATGTGTTTCCAATTGTGGAAGAATGTGTGGGGGTGCTACGGATGCACGATACAATGTGGCGCAAAGCGCGCCCTAGTTGGGGCGCGCACCCAAGACGAGCAGCACACAGCCGAAGATTCACCTTCATCATTTTTCGACGTATCTCCCGGGGATCAGACGTGTTTAGAAGTCCGAAGGTCGACTTCACATTTTGTAGTCAATATCTTAAAATTCATCACTATAGCGTTTGTAACATCCAATACTTGCAATTTACTTACGTTTAATTCAAATTAATTTCACCGGATTCTGTAAGCTTGGTCGCTTCGCATTTTGTTCTCGCAACACCAAATTTTGAGATCAATTTGGACGTACAGTCAAAAGTTTTGAAGCTCATATGATGCATCGCCGTGTGAAAGGCAAATGTGACCTCTTTGGCCGCAATAACTGAATCATCTTGAATGAAATCATCGTTTTAATAAAAAGGTTATAACATATGAATAACTTGCGACACGGTGTGCAATAGAAAATTGTGAGAAACATTGATGGCACCTCACCACAAAGCTTTTTTTATAAACGGATAGTCTTTTTGCAGTTCATTCGTAAATTTGCAATTTCTTTTCGGCATTTTAAACACAATTATAAAAGGGTTAGGTTAAAATCTGAACTAAACCAGGTAGACAAATTACGCGCTGTCGCGTCACCTTACTAAAACGTAATTACACTACAAGAGACCAGCGTCAACCGTCGCCCGCGAAAACAGAGCCGTGCGGTGCGGGGGTTGGCTACGCCGCTCGCGCACCGCATTCTATGTTTATTCTAACCATTCTAACTTCTTCACCAGGCTTGAGTAGTTATGATATTACATCAGTTTTTATGTAGCATGTAGCTGGGCTGTAGAAGGTCTGACACGTAGTGTCTATATCTTAATTGATCAACTTAGAATCCCCATGTTTAGATTTAAAAAATTGAAAAGCTAATGTCTAACTAGTATTTTCGTCACTGAGCGGCCAGAACCTCCGTGTGATCCGAATCGGGGTATAGAAACACAAAATTGTTAAATAGTATACGCTTAGAAATTTGAATAACAAAAAATGACAAATAGTCACTATTTCCGTGAAGATTACAAAAAATAAGAATGAAATCGTTTACATAATTATTGAGTTATCGAGTTTAAAGCGATCTACGGGGAATGTGAATAGACCGTTTCGGGAAGGCAAGGCTAGTATTCTTTTTGACATGAACATCTTTAACAGCAAAACCTATTCCAGATTAACTATATAAACGAAGCGACGGACATAGCGTTACAGAAATGACCACTACCTTAAACAAAATATAACTAGCGATTGGTTATGATGCCCACGCATCTGTCGCCGCTCGACTCTGTGTTATAGTGGCGAGTATAATATTTAAAATGTTTGCTTAGTGAAATATTATAGGAATATAAATTTATAGATTTTGAAAATTCAAACTGTCGCACTGCAAATTTGAAATAAAAATCACAAAAAAATGAGCAATGCGCTTTTTAAATATTTTATGAGTCAAATAATTCTTTAAGATGAAGTCAGAATTTGAAAAAATAATTCTAATTGTTTTCGCAGTCATTAAACAAATCGACCAAATCTGGTTCTTCACGTGAATATATTTATATTGACTACTGTTTTTATGAAAATCAGCTCATACTTACGACGTTACGGTCAAACATTCCAATTTTTCATAGCACGAGCTTAGATTAAATTAAAAATTAGTAATAATTAAGTAAAAATGAAACCAATTATTTGTGATGAGTGTAGTTATTATGATTTCAGCCCTCCGTACCTCGCGTCAGGAAAAATATATTTTTAGAAAGTAGGTGTGGATCAATATGATCTATGTTAAAAAATCCCATTGGAGTGGCAATTTTTATACTTAAGGGCGACAGCTGTAATAATACCAATGCTGTGAAACTTAAATAAACTAATAACAAACCTTTTAATATAGAACATCACTTGAACAGTAGTCAATAATTGTATAATATATTATAAATTTTCATATCTTATGCCGTGAAGTTTTTTCTTGTCACTTTGTGTGTACATAATAGTCTCTTCACTTACGCTTTCACTTGACAAAATGGATCTGCAGAAAAAAAATATGTATCTAATATTAAAAAGTTGAAGATGCCCACCAAGTTGCATAAGTTCCTATAGTTGTTTTCTAGATCAGGCACATCGAAAACTATGTGTTAATAACCAACAAAAACAATTCTAAAATATTCCAGTGATATTAGAAATTTTCCGAAGAAATTGTTTTAAATTGTATTCTAAGAAATCATAATAATTTTACGAGAGGATTTTGTTTCTAATGAAAATCAATAAATATAATATTACTGAACCAATCGAAAACATCATCGCAAATAAATGGTACAGACCCAACGATAAGTACATCAAATATGAAACACAACATGCTTGCAACCAATTTACACATTTAATTCATTTATATTTATGACATTTTCCATGTTCACGTACCAATTCTTATAAAACTAATAATTGATTCTTGACACATGAAATAACAACGCAATAGTAATCTAAAAATGTACATAATAGCTCTTATTTTAAAAGATTTTCAAATCTCCAAAATATACTTATATATCTTCCTTACATCTATTTGCATATCGGGAAACCATAGAATAATTCTAGAAACGCTCAACGCTCGCGAAAATTTAACGAACTGTAGATAAAATACGAAATATTACACTTATTTTGATCAAAAAGTACACACTTATATTACAATACTATAATATTTTAATGCTAAATTTGTATTGCATCCAAATCAGCTGTAATTAAAATTGAAAGGATACCACGAGCCAGAGCTGTATTTGCGAGAATCCCACGAACCGGAGCGGAGTTCCGATACGCTACCCTGATATTTTTAGAAATACGAGTAATTCTCAATTTCCAAAGTGTGAGCTCTAGACCCTGTCTGGAAACACTTAATGGCGTTAAGTAGGAACATTCGAGGTAATTCAATATTTTTTTTAATAAATATATAGTTAATGTAAGACAGAATTAGAAGAGGTAATCTGATTCTACTGTTTTGATTTCAGAATTAATTTATCATAATAGATTTTTCTAATCATGATGAGATCAGAATGTGTCCAATTGTAATTATAGAATATTAAAATACTACCACTGCTAAAATAATAACAATGTTTCCGATCACGTGTGACTAAGTTCATGACGTTTTAAGCTTTGCGATGTATTAAAAGAATAATTACATTCGGAACAAATAAAAGGTTGCTCTCCGACGTGAGTCCACAGGTGAAGATTCAAATTCTGCGAAGTTGTACAAGCGTAATTACAGTCTGTACAGGAGTAAGGTTTCTCCCCTGTATGCGTTAACAAGTGCTGCTTCAAGTACGCGGCTCGCCCACAAGTAAAATTACACATGGAACAAGAGAATGGTCTCTCTCCGGTATGTGTTAATCTATGAAGTTTCAAACCTTGCATCGTGGTACAAAAATACTTACAATCTGAACACGAGAAAGGTTTTTCGCCGGTATGAGACAGCTTGTGGATCTTCAAGTATGCGGCTCGACTACAAGTAAACTTACAAAACGGACACGAGAAACGTTTCTCTCCAGTATGTGTCAATTTGTGAAGTTTCAAATTTTGTGCCGTTATTGAAGAAAAACTGCACTCGGAACAAGAAAAAGGTCTCTCTCCGGTATGGGTCAGTTTGTGAATTTTCAAAGTTTGAGATGTAGTAGTGGCGTAACTGCATTCAGTACATGCGAAAGGTTTCTCTCCAGTGTGACTCATTGCGTGTTGCTTCAAATGTGAAGATTTTCTAGAAGTAAAAGAACATGCAGAACAGCTGAAGGGTTTCTCTCCGCTGTGAGTGAGTTTATGATTTTTCAAATTTTGCAGTGTGGTGCATGTATATTCGCAGTCTGTACAAGATATGGGTTTGTCTCCGGAATGTATTAGCGCGTGTCGTTTTAAGTGTTCAGCCCGTTTGCAGGTATAATTACATTGCGAACAAGAGTAGGGTCTCTCGCCAGAATGAACTAGTGTATGACGTTTCAAGAGTTCAGCTCGTTTAAAGGAATAATTACATATTGAACATGAGAACGGTTTCTCCACAGTGTGAGTCAGTTTATGGCGTTTTAAATTATTTGATTTACTACATTTAAAATTGCAATCAGTACAGGCTAACGGTTTTACTTCTCTGTGAACCACTTTATGTCTTCGTAACTCTCTGATACTTTGGGCTGTATAAGAACAGTCCTCACAACTGAATAATTTATTCACATATGTGGATTTGCGAATATTACGCGAAGCACTAAAGTGAGCAATCTTTAAAGTTTGTTTAACTTTGTTCCTTGTCATTCTGCGTTTCTGATGACGGCGATTCTGAGATACACCCAGATCTGTATGGGTTAAAAGACGTTCATCAACTGTAAAAATAAAACAAAAAAGCAAACATCACATAACTTAGATAAATTAAATATGGCTTGGAGGTTTAAATACACGTATTGTAATTATCGGGATTGTCGTATTTTTATAATATTATTAATACAGAAATATTAAATATGTGGCTCTCTATTAAAATATAACAATATTTTACTGAAATAAATAAATCGTTCAATGGATCGATTACGTTTAATTTTTAAAAATAGTTACTACCTTAATAATGACCACATCATCTGATGTCATTAGTTATTTATTCTTTACTATGGAATATAAAACCAATTATGCTATTGTTTACAATGACAACGATATAGAAAAATAGAATCCGAGATTTTTTTAGAAAATTGACTATTCTGAATGTTCAGCGTTTTGGACTAAAGGAATGTATATTTTAATTTCTAAACACTGCCAAATGTAGGTCGATTACTAAATATATGACAAAAATGGGTTTTTAATAATTTAATAATAAGCCACATAATTCATCGATGTGTAAAAATGAATCAATAAAACTAGATCTATCCAAAAATGTACCAAAAAATATTTATTGGTTATTTTCCACAGATCTAACAGAGATAAGTAAAGTAGATAGATCGTCGTAATTTTCAATTCTGGCAGACCGTAGTTTCTTTTTAAGCCCAGCAGTCAAACACGCGCGGATTTTACTAGTGATGGACGATTCCAAAATTGTTACCGACACAATATAAAAATAATTAATATAAAATATAAGTTATAAGTTAAATTTTACAGGATGTCCTGTAAATAGCGGTCCGAACGAAAACCAGCGATAGCTGAGACCATACCTTATTAGAATAACCCATCATACATAATATGAATGTTACACGGCTTTCGAGATATTTGAAGTTTTATGAATTTTTGGATTCGGTACCCTTTGTTAGTTTTTTGATGTCATTTCCAAAACCTAAGAAAATATCGGTTTCTGTTTATTGATTATTATTTCTGATTATAATCAACATCTTATGAAATGTGTGTCGCTGTTTTTTTGTTGTTTTGCCAGGAAAATTTTTAAAAATTTGAATTCGGACCATTCAACACGTTTCAACAAAGTTTAAAGCACTGTGGTGTAAAAAAAAAATTAACATGATCTAAGCGCCCATTAACTTGAAAAATTCTACGTTTAATGCCAATTTAGGAACAAGAAAAAAAAATATTACTTAAAAAAAAAAGTTTTACTATTTTAATGCCGGAGGGAGCATTTTTGGAAAAAAATCAATTGTATCAGTACAAATTTTGGAATCGTCACATCACTAGTAAAAACCGAGCGCGTGCTAGGCCTTTTACATATTTTCAAGCAATTGTTTGTCATATCAGGACTGTTCTTCAATATCAAATGATGTTTTACCAGGCCTTCCGGTCTGTTATCTATCTAGCAATATTTTATATATCCTCGCTCATATGTTCTAAATGATCAAACCATCTTGGCAAACTTTTTTAATACTGTCATGAAACCGTTTCGGTTTTTTTATAGACATATTTTGTACCATCGTTAAAAACTACGGGATGAAAATGTATCTGTAAGGAATACTTTCTTACCATTAGGTTGATCGACGTTATCGTAATGATCCAAACATTCTTTTTTTATATCTGGGAGTGATATATCTATATCAGTGTAGAACGTCTGACCATTCTCTTCATCACGGACAGGAGATCGTGGCTCAATCTTGATGATGGGACTATTTGAAATTGTAAGATCCATCATCAAAAATACTGGTTTCCTTTTCCTGCACAATAAAATGATTTTTTATTCGAAATAATAATAATAATAATTGTTATAATTATGTAACTTACATAAAATATTATATAATATGAGTGTTACACTATGTACATTATTTAAATGTCTAAAAATAAATAGAAAATACTTTCCTGTTAGATCATAATGTACGCTCTACTTTAATAAAAATGTTTTTAATGGAAATATTCGGAATCAAGTCATAGTAAAAAAAAATATTTTTGGGAAACTTTACAGTAGATTGCATTAAGATATTATTTTTATGCAATGATGCGAAATAGGGCAATCGCATGTGTAATTTTTGTGATCTATAAAAATGACGTTTTTGTTCCTTATGAAAGTGCATTATAACGGTTGTTTTTTTATTTTATAAGATGTCATATTGCGTTATGTTGATTACCGTTATTAGATTATTAAGCAACACCGATTAATATTAACATAAATGTAATGTCACAACTAGAAAATAAACAAATTAATTATGTGTATACAATTATTATCAAAATTTCGAACTTATAAAACCAAATATCCTTGGCGTCCATTTACAGCACCCAATCATATGTGCCCATAATCAATAATACATAACACAGATATTTGTTTTGTCAAGTATATTATTGATCGCATTAGTCCACCATGTATATAATAGATACCCATAATCAATTAACCGAGAGCACATTAGTTGATCTGTGATTAGTAAGAGTATATTATTTTGCCTTTGCCAATTTCGATCTGCTCAGTCAATAATAAATTGTATGCGTGTAGTTTTTTATCATATTTTGACGGCACTACCCCCATCCTAACTACCCATAATCTATAAGAGACTCAGTCTTAATTATCTACCCATAATCATTAATAGTCGATCTAATAGTTTATTGTATTTTCAATTCGACCACTAACCCATCTTTATTTCGCAAGCTCACGAATATGGTCAAGAGCAGCGTAATTGTTATAAGGTATCGTAGATTAGGAGTTGGTTGTCAATGATGACTAGTTTCTTGGATCCGAATTGAAAATGGTGTTATAGTTTTAATGTTCACTTGGGTTTTCCAGTCGTTCTGTAACATCTGATGGTAATTCTCAAGCATAAAGTTGGTATAACAATTCCACAAATACATAAATATATTTAAAATGATACAATACATACTTACTAATGATTGTTCGAGACTCAATTTAAAACAATAGTAGTTTTGAAATGAATAAACTTTTATTTAGATTTGTGCATTATAAATATAATTTTTGTGTATTTTTAATGGCGTCAAAACGACGCATGCGTACTAAAACTTTCGAGACGTGAATGCTGACTAAAACTACGCTGTCAATTTAAAATTATGTGAATGCCGTTTGCGAAAAGCATAATGTTCTGATTTTTGCAGAAAATAACGTTTTAGGAACAACTCTACGATGAAATTAAAATAAATTCCTAATCTCACAAAAATATAAGAATAAATGGTGCGAATGACAGAAAGTAAAATGTCAAACAAAATTAAGCCATAGATTGGTGAAATCTGCGTTTAGAGTGTCTAGACCATAGATCAATCACATTTCGTAAACTGTGACTGCACGAATTTATAATATTTTTCTCAAAATTATTTTATGCTTGTAATGTCTAGAGTTTGTATTATATAAGTAAAGAATTTTTAATAATTAAATATATTTTGTGTACAATATCCAATTATTAATTTTTGTTGAGGGTTTTAGCAGCTAAGCAAACTAAAATACTAGAATATAGATTTAGTCGGTCAAGAATTAATGGTAAAGGAATAAATATATTTAAAAATCTTCTGTACTTTTATTAAACTTGTAATACAGTAACTATCTAGTATAAGATCTAATCCTGATATGATTCTCAATATGCGCTAAAAAATTAAATGATCTTTGCTTATACAAAAGTTTGAAGTAGTTTTTTGATTAGGTTTGTAAATGATATTTGTTAAGTCGTAAAAAAATAAAATGAAAATATTTTATATCTACAACCGAGCTACCAGCCAAATAATTACTCTACCTGGCCAAAATTTAGATGATAAATAATGAAAGCAATACAAAATTTATTTAACACAGCTTTTCATTTTACAAATAAACCTCTTGTTTAGTTTTTGCTTTTGTGTCACGTATTTTGTAATTTTAAGTTATGTATGAAGTATTGTATTACAGAATATTGTTTACTAATGTACCATTCTCGTAACGTCTAGATTGAATTAAGTTTTATACCTAAAAAATAGTTTTTTAAATAATATCTCTGTAATATTTTGCCAATGTTATATAATTATATTTATCGTTCTACAATTTAGTAATTTTTTTTAAATAGGTTTATTGTATTCAACCTATACTTATTGGTTTTATCATCCACATACTATTTATTATTCTCTTTTCATTGTTTTAATTTTATTTTAACCACATACTTATATTATACGCCAAATAATTAAATGATATGTTCGAAATATACGTATATTGCAATTTATCATGTAAACGCAACATAAACTTCAACAAGCTAAATATTCACATAAGTACGTTGTTGGTATCTTAATGTTCACTTAATTACATATTATACGAAGTAGTATAGCGTATCCTGCTTTCATAAGCTCTTTAAATAAAACAGTACAACATACCCTTCTTTCGCAAGTCTATGGTTTGTTAATGTTTTTTGTATCGCACCTTTTTCTGTTTTCTACGGTCGTATAGCTCTGTATACCCATCGACAAGAGGTATAGGTATGTCTTTTATCATCTCTTATTTATGCTTTTATCTATGACTGTTCTATGAGTGTGCACCTACTCGGGTCTATTCTCAATTTCAAATCAATTTCAATAACCATGATCTACTCCGTTATTGTATAACATTGTATACTTCGTCAATTTTGACGTATTCTACGATTGAATGACGTGAAACCAAAGGTTCACTTTCAACGATTGGTTATGCGAATATTGCTAATGTTTGTTGTCTATACTTGTATATTTTATTTATGGTGTAGTCGGCTTCTGATTGGTCGATAACCAAATAGACATGAAAAAGGGTTGTGTATTCGCAAGCATCGACATCAGTACATGATTTTATTTATTCTCTTAGAAAAATAAACACGGATTATAATTTTTAAAATGTCTTATATACATATTCTTATAAATATACAAGAATTAATGATTTACTAAAATAAGTAAGCTGTCTCTCTGAAACGCATGATTAATAAGTATTTTCATTGACTTATACCATGTTTCAAACTTTTTGGTTTAGCAACTGATATAATTTGTTGATTCGCTAATTTTTTTTTACGAAGGGCACTTTACAAAAATAAAATAAAACGGTATTTAACGATCCAGCGTCTTTAGTTAATCAACATATTTTTTTAGATTCCGATCCGATGCGGGACAATGCGCGATTAAATAAAGGAACAGTTTTCACCTCTGTACTTTCTAATACGTATCGTTATTAAATAGTTCCCATTTATATTTATGCTTTCATTATAAATAATCATCGGTCAATCGTACGAACTTTATTTAAACATTGAATATGGTGAAAATTCTATGCACGCCCATTCAGAACACAATTTTTTTTCTAAAAATATATGAAAATTTTAATTTTACCGTAAAATAACCAATATTCCGCATATAGTAATTATAATTCCGCATATAGTACACAGAAAGAAAAACACATCGAAATTGCATTAGACAGATATAATCAATAAATCCTTTTTATGTGTTTAATATGTCTGCATACATTAATAAAACATTAGATCTATTAAAACAGTAACTATTCGATTAATAACATAAAATAAATATTAAAGTGGAAAGTAGTAAAATCTTTTTTACGTTATCTGTAGAAATAAAAAACAATCAGTCATTACTATAGGAATATAAAACTTATCAGTCAAGATGTGTACATAAAATAAATAAAAGCGTTAACTAAGTCAGGCGAACCAGGTTACTTTCGCCCACCTTGGCAATAATTAACCATTTCTTAATGTAGACTACACTTGATACAAAGTTGACTATTATCCTACCAGGTACAAGGAGAAATCCACGCGTCCATTCCTGCAATGCTAGATATTTCTTTACTAAGTAACGCTCAGTCAGGAATCTCCCATTCCACCACTGTGGCATAATTTAGTGCAGCGGTATATATACAGAAGTCAGAACAGCAGGCGTTTCCTGTGAAACCATTATTTTTTCTATAACGAATTCGATGTTATCGAATAAATTACCCTAACAAGAGCAAAATGGTTATATTTGAAGTGTTAATCTACTTGTCATGGATCCTGCATGGAATTTGAAAACAATACTTCTCATAGAACAAGAAAGTCGGTATTTTTGCGAAATCGATTCTTTGTTGACAT
Organism: Eubasilissa splendida; assembly: GCA_031772225.1. Classification (NCBI taxonomy): domain Eukaryota; kingdom Metazoa; phylum Arthropoda; class Insecta; order Trichoptera; family Phryganeidae; genus Eubasilissa; species Eubasilissa splendida. Next base: position 15,235,371 of record CM062865.1, on the reverse strand, counting down.
CCCTAATTCTAATATTTTCTATGGTTATTACTTCAAAACATAAACAGAGGAAAACGTATTTTGTTTTACGAAAATAAATATTTTGCATTAGAAAATAGATATGTCGGCACACCGCGGAATTAAAATGTCGTCGGCACGGAGAAGCCTGATGGTGGACTGGATTGAAATTCCAAAGAACAATGTGGTATTGAAAGGAAGTGAGTGATAAAATTATTATTTATTTTCAAAATTAATATTTATTTACTTTCATACTACTTCATTTTCATATGTTGCTTGAATTTTGTAGTGAAATATCCTCACCCAAGCTTTGAGCCACACTTAAGAGGAAGTGGGAAGAACTGGCCCAAATATTAAATAATTGTAATGATGGGTGCACTAAAACGCCAGATAAATGGAAGAAGGTTAGTTTCATTTTCTTAATTATTTTTTTTTAATGAAATTGATCTGTATGATTCTAAAACCAAGTCAAGATTTTTAATGAAAACACTTTGTATATTTACTTATAATACAAAGATTATGTGTCTTGATTTTACATATACATTGATTATTTTTACTGAATTAGTGTATGTAATCACTTTTTATTTCACATTTATTTAATTTAGAATCAAATTTATCCCTCAGATCAAACAGTTAATGCTTTTATTCCCGGATTATGTGGTTTATCATTTAATTATTTTATCTCATATAGCACATTTTCAGTCTTTTATAGAATTACGCGCAAACGTTAAGAGCAAGAAATCACTTCCAGGAAGACGGTAGGGGGACCACCTACATTACGTCTCTCAGAAGAGGACGAGAGATTTCTAGCAGTCGAAAGGATGCTAGGAATCACTGGAAATCCAAAGCTAAAAGAGATTGGAATTTCTCCGGACATTAGCCTACCAGAGAATATACAAGGAGAAAGCAGGGCATCCATTTCACCATCGCCAGATATTTCTGCATCACCAGATATTTCTGCAACGTCATCGCCATATAGTTCTGCAACACCCAATATTCTGACAGGATCCTCACGTAGCTCAGTTCAATAACCGAGGCCATCTCTGCGCTCACGCCCACAACCACGGGCTTACACGACAAGAAGCTGCATGGCAGAAAGAGCTATGCAGATGCAAGCATCATATCATGCTGAGAAAATGGAAAGCCGCGCTGCACTTCTAAACGCAACAATAGTCAACTTTGTATCAAGTATAGTTTGCATTAAGAAATGGTTAATTATTGCCAAGGTGGGCGAAGGTGACCTGGTTCGCCTGACTTAGTTAACGCTTTTATTTATTTTATGTACACATCTTGACTGATACAGTTTTATATTCCTATAGTAATGACTGATTGTTTTTTATTTCTACAGATAACGTGAAAAAGATTTTACTACTTTCCACTTTAATATTTATTTTATGTTATTAATCAAATAGTTACTGTTTTGATAGATCTATAATGTTTTATTAATGTATGCAGACAAATTTGTTTATTATTACTACAGTTAAATGTGAAATAATATTTATAAGATTATATAAAAACATAACATTAAACCTGTGTTTTAATTGTGTATACGTATACAATATATATAAAACCTCTTTCCAAATAAAAAGTATGAGAAGGATATCTGTTATCCCTTTATTTACAATATTCTAAAAATAAGGGAAATTAAATAAAAATATGAGTTGCACATAATGAATTTAATAATATGTATAGGTAAGGAATATCCCCTGATTCTATTACATCTGTCAGAAAGAATCAGGAAAGAAAACTGACATGGTTATATATTCACAAATGGTTTGTTTACAAGATAAAAATGTAATAATACTTTAGAGGTTGGGTAAAGTTACTGAATGTATATAAGTCAAATTTATAAATGTAAGGAAAAAAAAATTCAACTAAAATATTCTTGTATGACTTCATTCCTGACTTGCCGCTGTCGAATTGGAATGCTTGTTGCATGATCATTAATTGGTCCAATGACATCTGTAAATAAATAAAAATATTTTAAAAAGAATTATAGTGTTGTGTTTATCGTTAAACTAATTAAAGTAAATCATAACATACTGTTAAATATGCACCCATCACCAGCAACATCATGTAGTGGGACATTTCTGGAGATACATATATTATGCAGTACAGCACATGAATAAAATATTTGCCCTGCAAGTCGGACTATAGTTTAGAACTCTGTGCTTCAGAATGCAACGAAATCTTGATTTTAAAAGTCCTATGCACCTTTCCACAGCATTTCTTGTTTTAATGGGGGCTTTATTGTATCTGGATTCTGGTGTATTAAGTCCTGAATTTTCGTAAGGTGTGAGAAGCCAGGATTCTGATGGATATCCAGAATCACCTGAAAATTCAGCAATACGTCATCGTTATGCCCAAATAATGTAATACGATTTGTATATTTTCACTATGAAATTATAAAAAAAAATTACCCAGTAACCAGCAACCTCTTAGCATTTCGATTTTCCAAAAATCTTCTAATCTGTGATGTATGCCATATTGCTGCATCGTGAGTGCACCCGGGATACAATGCATTAACTGACAAAATCTTAACATCTGCTCCACATATCTGGAACAAAATAATTATTAAAAAGTAAATTTAATAACTTTGTGATATAATATAATTCCCCAATATTCCATATATATTTACAATTTGTGCGTTAATACTGTAATACCCTTTTCTATTAAAATAGGCTTGTCTATTATTTCTGTAGGAGGGTTTGATTATGAGTTCCATCAATACATCCAACTATACTGAGGAAGTTGAATTTTTCAAAAAATCTAAAAAAATTAGCTTTAACACATTTAAAAATACTAAATAATTAATCAAATAAGTTTATTAATCTTTTATATGACTTTTTGACAGCAACTTTACATGGGAAAAGATTCATGTCTTAAAGAGAATAAAGAAGGAATCATATCCGGCCATATGGAAATAGTGTGCTTACTGCAATTGCGCTGTGGAAATGTCCTCATCATTTGTTGGGAAAACAACCCATTCTATTAGCAAGTGTTCACAAATTACCTCAGTCACTTCATTCAAGCACCTGCTAACAGAAGATTGTGACAAGCCAAGGCAATGGTTGCCTTGGGTTGATAAGACCCGTGCGAGTAAAAATTTAAAGCTGTTATCACCTAGAATTCAAATTATCAATTTACTTTCAGTATAAACATGGCAATTAAAAATCGATATTTAGTGTCATTCTTGTGCAATAATACACTTTAATTATCAAAATTTTGTAAAGTACAATAAAAAAAAATACGAAAAATAACCTAAAAAGTAGTGAGTATTACTTCAAAACATTTACCTTTTTTTGTGGTGTTATAGATCCTGAATACCTTGAAACTCTTAAAAAGGGAGTTAATACTTCAAATAAATATATAACGGTGTCGTTATCAAGGCGGTATAGTAAAAATTTCCCATTTGGAATTTCCATCGGCTTGCACAAATCACGCAAACGACGTCTTTCCATTCTCGAGTTTCGACTAAAAATATAAGTTTTTAGTTAAAATAAGTACTAATACAGTATTCAAAGTTCACAGAAAAAGGTTTGTTCATAAATTACCTATTGATTTCCTCATCCGCAGCGTTGTAGAGAAGAATCACGGCCAATCTTGTTGTCATTTTTGTTTTGACAGATTATGGTACGTTTATCTCCCTCACTCTCTCTCCCTCTCTCTCATTCAAATATAACACGGACGTTAATTTACGTACTGTCTATTTTTGAGGGTAGGTG